>PVKE010007623.1:0-50107 GCA_004027555.1 Craseonycteris thonglongyai
GGAGGGAGAGTTGTGGGGGGAGGTGGGAGTGGGCACCAGATGTATGGTGGTGGAGGGGGAGCTGATTTTGGGTGGTGGGCACATAATGCGATGCATGGGTGATGTGATGTGGACTTGTACATCTGGAAACTATCTAATTGTTATTAACCAATGTCACCCCATTAAATTTAGCAATTAAAAAAAAAAAAAAGAAGTTTAGGGAAAGCCAGGATGGCTCAGCTGGTTAAGCGCTCACTTGCAGCTCCAGGGTCCAAGGATCGAGTCCCAACCCTGGCTCATGTGGACCCATATGCTGAACTGTGGTGTGCTTCCCACTGGGAGGCCCCAGTTTGGTTCTTGTCAAGGTGAGCTTCCCATGTGGGAGGCCCCCAATTCAGCCCCCAGCTCATGGGGGGTGTGCCTCCCATGTAGGAGCCCGCTGGCCCAGTTCCTGCCCTGCGCAGTCCTCACCCACCTGTGTCGAATGGAACCACATTAAAAACTGATGACATACAACTATGAAGACGGCTGTGGCCTCTCCCCCTTCTCTTTATCTCTCTCTGTCTCTGTCAAAAACAATAAAATAAATCTTAAAAGAAGTTCAGAAGTTAGTTTTAATGTAGAATATTATATTAGAGAGTATTCCAAACTGCTATACGACTATATATAATTCTATATGGTCAAGAAAGGCAACATAAAAGATATGATTCTTGAGCAGAATCTTCAAGAGTTGAGTAGACAGCGAATGGGCTCCAGGGAGAGACACCATGAATGACAGCACAGAGCTGTGAAAGTGAAGTGCAAGGCCTATGCAGAAAACCAGTGAGTACTCATCAAGAGGCTGGAGAATAGGGTTTGTCTGGGCTGGTAGCAGAAAAGGTTAGGAACAGATTGTAAAGAACCTTGTTTGCCATGCCAAGGACTTTAGACTTTGTCTTATAGGCAATAGACAGTCATAAAAATTGTCACGGTTGAGGAAGTGACACATCAGATTATGTTGCATTTTTAAGAAGCTTGACTGAGTGGTAATGGAAAATAAATGTTTAAGTAGGTATTTCAGAAGCATAACTAACAGGGCTTTGTGACAGTTCACATGTGAATGGTCAGGAAGAAGTCAAGGATGACTCTAGAGGTTTCTAGCATAAAAGAGTAGGAAGATAACGATGACTGACAGAGATAGGGAACACAAGGAGATAAGCAGGCTGGAGGAGAAGAAAGAGATTTTAGTTAGGGGGACAGATGAATCTGAAGTACAGCAGACTCTCAGGTAACTGGCACCCATAGGGATTTGTAGATGCTGAGTAAATATAAGTAGACTCTCCATTAACCAGAATTCAAGCAACTAGCAAAATCTCAAGCGATGCCGGTTGTTTGACAGTGCCAGTTAACAGTCTACTGTACCTGCAACCAGGGAAGAAAGTCCAAAGGCAGTTAAAAATTTCAAGCTCAGAAGGCAGTTGGGGGAAGTCATTAGTTTCTACAGCTTTGGAAAAGGATGGATCTCAGGGTGAGAGTATAAATGGGAAGTAGAAACAGTATTAACTTGGTGATCATTAATATACTACTATAACAGCTATAGACAAAAAAATACAGCGTGAGATTATGACCAAGGAGACAAATGTGAATAATCCCTAAATTTAAGCAGTAGAGGACAGGAGAAAACCCACCTAAAGAGATTAAGGAAAGAATAGGGGTGAGGGACGGAAACCCAGGAATCAATGTGTCATAGAAACCAAAGGAGGGACACATTTCAAAAAGGTATCATCAACAGTAAGGAAGGGAGATGCCAGGATGGCTCAGCCAGTTAAAGCGCTTGCCTTACAGCCCCGGGGTCTGAGGATCGAGTCTCAGCCCCAGCCCGTGTGGACCCATATGCTGAACTAGGGAGTGCTTCCCACGTGGGAGGCCCCCAGATCTCGAGGGCATGCATCCTATGCGGAAGGTGCCCAGCCCGGTTCCCACCCTGCACAGTCCTGCACCCACCTGTGTGGACCAAAACTATGTCAAAAAACTAATGACATACAACTATGGAAACTGCTCTAGGCCCTCCCCCTCCTCTTTTTCTCTGTCTTTCTCTCTGTCAAAACAATAAAATAAATCTTTAAAAAAACTAAACAATAAAACAGTGAGGAAGAATGAGAGCTGAAAGGTTACTGAATTTGGCACTGGGCAGTTCACCAATCTCTTTACACAAGTAAAACAGTCAAGAGGGAAGTCAGATCATAAATCATAATGGACTGAGGAATGAATAGAAACTGAGAACTTAAAGGCATTCGTTCTTTGAAGAAAAAAATATGACAATAGAGATTAAAATTGAAAAACTTATTTTAGGGGTATTAAGAGTTTTGATCATATTTGCCAGGTCAAGGTATAGAGTTAGGATTACAGGAAGAGATTAACTATATAAGACAGGGAGATGATAACTAATGAAATAGGGTGGGGATAAATGGAGGGGGATAAAAAAAGAGAGAAGACTTGGCCGTACAAAGACACTGGGATAGCACTACTAAAAGTAGTGCCCTCTACCTTGGTAAAGTAACTCTGACCTCATGGGGGAAACAGTTATGAAGATTCAAACCCTATGAGGAATAGGAAAGAAACTATTCCAAAGCACAAAAAGTAGAAATATATACACCACTCACCAAGAAAAATAATTTTTGCTGCACACAAGTCACTAGAGTGGCCAAAGTCCAGTAGGAAGAAAATGTATGAGAAGGTGGGATCTGGAGAACAGAGACAGAGAGCTGAGGAGGACAGCTGAGGAAATTCATCCTTCTATTTTCCTAGGAGAAGGTGACAGCCATATGCTAAGAATGTTACATTTATGAATCAGCAATACAATTATGACCACCTTGATGGGTTGATTAATATTCAAATTAAACTAAAATATGAGTGATAAATACAAATGACAAATTAAACTAAAATACAAGTGTAATGTACAAAGCACTCTTATATGACCTCAATTATTCTTTTCTTATGTTAGGTTTTGGTATATGAACATTAAAGCAACTTCTCCAAAATCTCACAGCCAGAAAACAGCAGCAGTAGGAATCAAATTCAGGTCTCTTGCTTCAAAACCACTGCTGTTCTATAAGGCTGCATGAACAGTTTAATTGGGTGAGTCTAGCAAAGGAGCATCCAATCTTTTGGCCTACTTATGCCACATAGGAAGAACTATCTTGGGCCACATATAAAATATACTAACACTACTAATAGCTGGTAAGCTCAAAACAAAACAAAAAATCACAAGAAAAATCTCATAATGCTTTAAGAAAGTTTAGGAATTTGTGTTGGCCCGCATTCAAAGCCGTCCTGGACCACATGTGGCGCATGGGCCGCAGGTTGGACAAGCTTGGTCTAGCATGAAAGAGGCAGTCGTAATATGTATGCTCATTCACCTTACGCAACTGGATGCTCTGGTTTCTAATGAGCATTAGCCAACCCCACCCTGCCCCACCCTCAAAGCTGATATGGATACTAGAGCACTGTTTAACATACACACATACCCATCCTCTTTACAATACTTTGAATACTATTTTTTAAAATGACTATATGCTTTCTTTTAAGTACAATTTATTTATTTAAACAGGTAAAACATTCATATGGTTTAAAGTCAAAGTATAAAAAGGTGTGCAGTAAAAAGTCTCCCACTTGAGAGCTACAGGGGGTGTGGTGGGGGTATCAAATATATGGTGATGAAAAGAGCTGATTCTGGGTGGTGAGTACATAATGCAATGTATAGACAATGTAATACAGAAATGTAATGTAATTGTTATCAACCAATGTCACCCCAATAAATTTAACAATTAAAAAAAAAAGTCTCCCATGTAACTATCTACCTAGTTTCCTAATCTCCCAGGTTAACATTGTCACTGTCCTCTGCACATCCTATCAAAGTTTCCTTATGCATATCTATGCAAATACAAATATATATTCTCATTCCCATCTTTCACACAAATGGTAGTAGCACAATAAATGAACTTCGCTTCCTTTGCTTAACTACCAGTATATATCTTAGAGATTTCTTTTTACACATCAGTATACAACATCCCTATTCTTTAAAAATAATTTTTTTTAAAGATTTATTTTTTTATTGTTTTTGACAGAGAGAGAGAGAAAGATACAGAAAGAGAGAAGGGGAGGGCCCAGAACAGTCTCCATAGTTACACATCATTGGTTTTTCCATGTAGTTTCATTCCAGGTGGGCATGGGGCTGCACAGGGCAGGAACTGGGCCAAGGTCTCACCCCGGTGAGAACCGAACTGGGAGTACTCCCCAGTTCAGCATATGGGTCCACATGGGCCGGGGCTGGGATTCAATCCTCAGTTCCTGGGGCTGCAAAGTGAGCATTTAACACACTAAGCCATCCCAGCTTCCCCTAAAAATAATTTTTTTAACCAGCTACAAAATCAGTGTATGAATATAACATAATTTATGAGGCCAATTGCCTAATGATGGACATTTAACTTGCTTCCAACTTTTTGCTATTACAAACACTGCTGCAATGAATGAGCCCAGGTGTGCAGGGCATATCTGTGGGATAAAATCCCTGAAGTAAAATTGCTGGGTCAAGTACATATGCATCTGAGAGACTGATATATTGTCAAATGACTTTCCCTATGCATTGTAGCACTTTACAAAGACTCAGTAATGTAGGAGAGTGCCTATTTGAACAAGCCCTTGTCAACACAGTAAGCTATTAAATGCTTAGATTTCTACCAATCTGATAGGTGAAATATGGGATCTCAGTGTAATTTTAACTTCTGTTTCTTTTATTACTGAGAAAGATGAGCTTCTATGAACTAAGTATTCATTTCTTTGCCATTTTTCTATTTGGCTTATGGTACTTTTTGTTGCTGTTTTTTGTTGTTGTTTTAGTTCCTAGGTATATTTCTTATACTAATTAAAAATGTGAATGTCAGTCATATAATAGGTGGCAAGGATATATCAGTCAACAAGACAAATAAGGTCTCTTCTCTCATGAACTGATTTCAAGCAGAGGGAGAGAGAGAATAAGATAATTACAGAGTGGGACAGTACTGTAGCAGGGTGATGTGATAAAAAATACATGGAATGGCATTACTTTTAGATAGTGTGGCCAAAGAATATCTTTCTAAGGAAGTGACATTTGAGCTAAGACCTGAAGGATCAAAAATGTGAAAGGCTTATTGTACAATAAAGGATTAATTCAGCAGTTCAGGAGTGTCCAAACCCTGCACGTGCCAAGAAAGATTTGGCCTGGTTTCTGGGAGATAACCTCTAAGCCCTTGGAATACCCTGCCTATTGAGAGTGTTTCTCTTTACATGAGGCCTTGGGCCACATTGCTAACAATGGAATCTACGGTGGGGGTCTTGGGCCACAAAGTCTCTGCTTGACCTTGGGAGGAGCTAGAGAACTACGGTCAGCCATGTCTATGTGAACAACCTCCAATAACTCCACTGGGAGAGGAGAAGCTTGAGCCCGGTGTCTCCTAGACCCTGTTCTATGTGTCTACTTCTGTTGCTGATTTTTATCTGCATCCTTTCACTGTAATACGCTGGAACAATGAGTATAACAGTTTTTTTGTTTTCTGGAGTTCTTCTGGCTAATCATTAAACTTTAGCATAATCTTGAGGAACTCCAAATATATGCATTTATATACCAAAAATTAAAAAATGTGTCTATGAAAATTTTAAGAATAAAAGCAAAAAATAGATAAATGTAAATACAGTAAACTCTCTTAAGCAGAAATCAAGCAATTGGCATGCTATAAATTTTGCCGGTTGAGATTTTGCCGGTTGCTTGAAAGTTCTAGTTGCTTGAATTCCAGTTAAGAAAGAGTCTACTTACATTTGTCTGACACCTACCAATCCCCATTGGTGCCAGTTAACTTAGAGGCTACTGTACATCAAAGTTTAAAATCACAGTGCATCTGCATCAAAGAAACAACAGAGTGAAAAGGCAACCACAGACTGGGAGAAAATATCTGCAACTCATATCTTTGATAAGGGATTAACATTCATAAGAACTTTTATTACTCAAAAATAACAAAAAATCAACCAGATCTTAAAATGAGCAAAAGACTTGACCAGACATTTCTCTAAAGAATATGTAAATGGCCAACAAGCATATGAAAAGACGTTCAACATCACTAATCAGAGAAATGCAAATCAAAATTACAATGAGCTACCATTCTTTTTAAGATTATTTTGTTTGAGCAAAGGTGTGTAAGACAGAGACAGAGACACACAGAGACAGAGAGAGAGAGAGAGAGAGAGAGAGAGAGAAAGAGAGAGAAGGGGGAGGGCCCAGAGCAGTCTCCATAGTTGCACATCATTAGTTGTGACAGTTTCATTCCACACAGGTGGATGTGGGGCTTGGGTGGGGCCAAAGCCAAACTGGGAGCCCCCTGAATGGGAGATAAGAACCTTCACTGTGGGGCTGAATGGTTACCAGTTGCTAGGCAGTTCAAAATATGGATCTGCACTGGGTGGGCCTGAGGATTGAATCCTGGACCTCATGATTGCAAGGCAATCACTCAAACCTCTGAGTTATCCCTGTATCCCAAGATTCACTATTATTAAGGTGACAATTCTCCCATCACAACCCAACCCACCCCACCTCTAACTGAATGCAATCTCAATCAGAATTCTTGCAGACATTTTTGTAGAAATGCTTCTAAAATTCATAGAAAAATTAAAAGAGCCTAAAATATCCAAAACAATTTTCAAATTTGAAAAACTAATGCTATTTGATGTTAAGACTGCCTATATAGTTACAGTAATCAAGAAAATGTAGTATTGGCACATAGATGCACAAATAAGACCAATGGAACAGGATCAGAGTCCAGAAACAGATCCACACATGTATGGACAACTCATTTTTGCCAAAGGTGCAAAGGCAATTAATTCAGTGGAGAAAGTCTTTTTCAACAAATGGTGCTGAAACAATTGGATATCCAAATGGAGAAAAATAAACTTTGATCCATACCTTATACCATATACAGAAAATTATACTCACCATACAGACATAAACTTTTAAGTTTACAGAAGAAAATGTAGGAAAAAACTTTTGAGAACTTGAGTTAGGCAACAGTTTCTTAGATGATACCAAAAAGAGATTCACAAAAGAAAATATTGATAAAGGAACTTTAATATCTAAACTGATCTATTTCTGCTCTTCAAAAAACACTGTTTAGAAAATAAAAGGATAAGCCACAAACTGGGAGAAAATGTCTGTGAAGCCTACATATCATAGAGAACTTGTATCCAGAATATATAATTTCAAAACTCAGTAAGAAAACAACCCAATTTAAAAACTGGACAAGATGTTTGAACAGATGGGAGCCAGGATAGCTCAACAAGTTGAGCACTTGCCTTGCAACCGTGAGGTCCAGGGATTGAATTCAGGCCCTGCCGTGCAAACCCATATGCTGAACTGTGGCACAATTGGTAACTGTGGGTCTGGTGGTGAAGGTTCTTGCCTCCCATGCGGAAGACCCTTGGTTTGGTTCCCACCCGCACATCCCCACATCCACCTGTGTGGAATGAAACCATGTCACAACTAATGATGTACAACTATGGAGACTGCTCTGCCCTCTTGACCCCTCTCACCTTCTCTCAAACAATAAATCTTAAAAAAAAGAGATATTTGAACAGACACTTCACCAAAAATATTAGGATGACAGATAATCACATGAAAAGTACACTTAACATCATTATTTGGAGAAATTCAAATTCAAACCACAATCAGATACTACCACACACCCTCTAGAATGGCTGAAAAATTAAAGGACTGACCTTACCAAGTGTTGATGAGGATGTGGAAAAACTAAAACTCTCATATACTGCTGGTGCAAAATTATACAACCAATTTGGAATGTTGTTTAACAGGTTTTGTAATTTTTTTCTTAAGGCAGATGAAGACATTTTCTTGAATGATTTATCTCTATACGGGAGAATGACTAGAAGAGCTGAGTTTCAGTACAGGCCACTATGTACAGGTAAGAGAGGTAGAACTTTAGTTTTTGGTTTCTTCTTCCTGGACAGAGTCTTGATGATTTCTTGCTTCCTGGCCTAGAGCCACTCTTTAAGGCACTTGCGTGCTCCCTTGGTTTTGACCTGTGGGCTTCAGCCTGGTCAGCAAGAAGCTTCTTGCAAGCCTTGTCTGCCTTCAGCTTGTGGATGTGTTCTGAGAATCCACTTGTTTTTGAACATATTATTCTTCATTTCAGGAACAGGCTATGATACGTATGGTAGTCAGTCTTCTTAGAGTCACGGTATCTTCTGAATAGTTGGCAAATAATTCTTATCCTTCTATCCAGTTTAACTTCTCAGGGATTGGCAGTACCCTTTTGCTTACCTATGCCCATATGCCTGCCTTTTATGCAAACCAAGGTATGATTTCTGGTATCGAGTTCGGGAATGGACAGTCACAGGCTTCTGGACGATCAGCCCATCTTTGACCAGCTTCTGAATCTGCTGATGGGAGTTGGCACTGGTGATTTCATTGGTCTTCTTTTTGCCACAGCAGAGGACACTGGAGGTCAGCCTCTGCAGAAGACTGAGTATACTAATGGCTGCCGCCTCAGCAGCAAAAGGAAAAGGTATTTAACAGCATCTTAAAAATTTAAATATACAACTACATTAGATCACATTCTACTCTTACGTATTTACTCAAAATAAATGTAAGCATCTCCATTCAAAGATTTGTACATGAATGCTTATAACAGCCTATTTGTAATAACCCCAAACTGGAAATGATGTAAATATCCATCAACAAGTAAATGGATAAAAAAAAACTGTAGTACGGGGTGATCCTTGTCAAAAATGACAGTGGCGGCTGGGTCTCAGGTTTGGGGGCTGCTAGGTTGGTTCTGGCCACCACTGGTGCAGCCTATGTCAAGTGGTGCCCACAGTGAGGAAGGCCCAGCTCACATGTGGAAGGTCCCCACTTTGTCACGTTCCTCAGGGTGGGAGTGAGCATGCTGAACATCTTCCTGAAGTCATACCATGAAGTACATGAGAAACCAGAGTTCATCGCCTACCCCCATCTCCACATTAGGACCAAGTCCTTTCCCTGGGGAGGTAATAATCATACTCTAATGAATAGAGTCTGTTCCATTAATGGTCATGTGAATCCACTTTCAACATCCTATGAAGGTGAATAAAGAGAACTTGGATCACTACCCAGTGGGGACCACAGCACTGGTTTGGATCATTACTCTGAACACAGGCCAGAGAAGTGTATGGGCCCTTAAGCTGACCTTCTTTCCTTGTCTCAAATGATGACCAGTATACTGATGTTTCATCCCTTTGCTTATGGCATAAGACAGCTTAAATAAATAACTTTAGATTGAAAAAAACAAACACCCCACAACTCTAGTATGTCAATATAACAGGACACAATTCAGCAACAAAGAGGAACAAACTATTGACACATGCTATAACACTGATAAATCTTGAAATTATGCTGAAAGAAGCCAGACAAAAGAGTGTGTACCATATGATTTCATTTATATAAAATTCTAGGAAATGAAAACTATTGTGACAAAAAATTTCATCAGTAGTTGCCTGGGAATGGGGAGCAGTTGGAGAGGGGACAGAGGGAGAGATTGCAAAGAAGCAAGAGGGAACTTTTGGGAGTGATGGTTATGTTTATTATTTTGACTGTGGTTGTGATGTAAAGGGTATACACACATCAAAACTTCCCAAATTGCATACTCTAATATGTGCCGTTTACTATATGCCAAGTATACCTCAATAAAGCTGTTTAAAAAAAGTGTCTTTCTCAAAAGATGTGTGCTTTGAACTATGTCAGATGAGGAAGATGACACTAGAACTAATGCAGGATTTCCAAAATAAAAAATCTTAGTTGCTAAATATTAGAATGATGACTTAGCATTGCTTTAGTGTAGATTTGTACACCTGGAAAATTGTTAACAACCAATGTCACCCAATAAATTTAACAATAATAATAAAAAAAAAACTTATTATGAAAAAAATTAAAGGGAATACTGTCAGAAGTATACAATGAAGCCCCATGTAAAATTTACTTAGCTTCAATTATTATCAACTCATGGCTATCTTAGTCCACCTATTTTCATATCCACTTTGTCCTGCCAGTATTATTTTGAGGCAAATTTGTATATATATATTTCTTAAAGAACATACAGGCCTTTTGTGTGTGTCACCTGGTAGCTCATTTCTTTCTTCCTTTAAAAAATAATTTTTAGGGGAAGCCGGGATGGCTCAGCGGGTTAAACACTGGCTTTGTAGCCCTGGGGACCAAGGATCAAATCCCAGCCCTGACCCATGTGGACCCATGTGGGAGACCCCCGGCCCAGTTTCTGCCCTGCACAGCCCCCGCCCACCTGTGTGAAAGGAAACCATGTAGAAAACTGATGTCTCTCTGCCTCACTCCGTCTCTGTCAAAAACAATAAATCTTTAAAAAAATAAAAATTTTAGAGCAGTTTTAGGTTCATAACAAAATTGAGCAGAAAGTAGAGTTCCCATATACCCCTTGTCCCTACACAGCCTTCTCCCATCAACATCCCACACCACAGTGGTAGACTTTCACAACTAGTGGATCTACACAGACATGTCATTAGCACCCAAAGTCCATAGTTTACATTAGGGTTCAACTCTTGATGGTGTTGACACATGCTACGGGTTTTGAAAAATGTACGACAACATGTATCCACCATAGTACCACAAACAAAATAGTTTCACTGTCCTAAAAATCCTCTGTGCTCTGCCTATTCATCCCTCCCTTCTTCTATACCCTGGAAACACTGAATTTTACTGACTGTAGTTTTACCCTTAATGCTATTTTTTGAGGTTCAGAAAAACCAGTGTTGTAGTGATTATAAATGATTTCACTTCAGTGGCAGGAAGATTACTCACTATAAAAACACTATAAGTTTCAGAGAGGGTGGGGTCCTAAGGGAAGTGGTGAGTATATAGGAAGTCAGATTCCTCAGACATTCTACACCATTAAGTCAGATGATTCATTTTAATTTTTTCTCCCTTCTCCTGACTTCAGAATATGATGCAAGTACAGGTGCAGCCACCCAAGGCATGCAGACCCTCAAACAGGGAGAGTATCTCTCAAACAGTAAAAATTGTGGAAGTACTTTTAATACACTATAGTGCCTGCCTGTTTTTACTTAACTTTGTTTTCTGCTTGCCATTTTTAAGTTTTATTTCTGTAGAAGAAACATAAAAGTTTCTAAACACCTTTAGAAGTTTTTAAAAGCATTATAAACTTTTTTTCATAACATCTCTGTTCTACAACATGAACATGGTGAAAAATCTGATATAGTTTTAGACTTTTTGGAAGCCTTGTTCTGTAATTTGCTTGTCACTTAATAATATATCAGATACCTTTCTATGCTCGTACATATACCTCAAACTTGGTTATTATGCTAAGTAAAATAAGTCAGACAGAGAAAGACAAATACTGTATGATTTCACTTGCATGTGGAATCTAAAAACTAAACCAATGAACAAAACAGAAACAAACTCAAAGATACAAAGAACAAACTGGTGGTTGCCAGACAGAAGGGAAGCTGGAGGGCTGGGTGAAAAAGGAAAGGGATTAAGAAATACAAATTGGCAGTTATAAAATAGTGACAGGGATGTAAAGAGCATCACAGGGCATATAGTCAATAATACCAATAATAACTACGGTATGGTGCCAGGTGGGTAGTAGACTCACCGGGGAATCACTCTGTAAGTTATATAAATGTCTAATCACTATGTTATATACCTGAAACTAATACAATATTGTATGTCAACTGTAATTTAAAATTTCTAAACAAATTTAAGTATATGCCTCAAATTTAAATAACAGCGGTGTATTAATAATAATTATGATATAATTGCTAAGATTTATTGACCATGTATATACTAGACATATCTATGCACTTCAGGTGAGTTATCTCAATCCTAATAAGACTGAATTTATTAATATTACAAACTTCATTTAACAGATAAGAAACTGAAGCTTAGAGAAGTCAAATAACTTGCCAAAGATCACAAAGCTAAGAAGTTCTAAAGCAGAGATTCTAATTCAGACAGTTATGTCAACAGATCCTATTAGCCATTACCTTTACTGACTGGGTAAACCATAAGTAACATAGATTGAAGTTATCCCAAAATTCTGTTACAAATAGTGCTTCAATAAATATGCTTAGCTATATCTCTTGACACTCTTGTGGTAATGCTTCTATAGGATAAAATTCTAGAAGTGAAAATGCTAGTTCAAAAGTTATGTGCATTTTTTTAAATTTTTATTAATTGACAAATTATCTCCAAAGGCCTGTGGACTTGCAGATTCAATTAACAATTTGCCTCCAAATAAACGCTTTTCCCGTGAAAAGCGTAAGAGAAATGCCTATTTTTCCCACACCTTTAGTAGCTATGGATATCAATCTGCTTACTAATAGGTGAAAAATGAAGTTTATGTTTCTGCATCTCTGATTATTAGTAAGGTTGCTCAATTAGTCTTTTCATATATTTACTGCCATTTTTATTTCTTCTGCCATATCTATTGCTCGTATCCTATAGAAATGTTACTGAAATGTTCATGTTCCTATTGACTTCAAAAAACCTTTCTATACTAAGATGTATCTCATTATGCATTATAAGCCTTTGCCCAGTATGTTTTATGATTTTGTTCATGGCAGTTTTTGCCACATTAAAAAAAAAAAAAGATTCATTTTATTATTTGAGAGGTGTGAGAGAGAAAGAGAAGTGGGGGGAAGGCCCAGAGCAGTCTCCATAGTTGTACATCATTAGGTGTGACATGGTTTCATTCCACACAGACAGATGTGGGGCCATGTGGGGCAGGAACTGAATTGGGGGCTTCCTGCATGGTAGGCGAGAACCTTCACCACCATCCTGGTGGTTACCAGTCACACCATAGTTCAGCGTTTGGGTTTTGCACTGGCAGGGGCTGGGATTCCATCCCCAGACCTCACAGTTGCAAAGCAAGCACTCAAACTGCTGAGCTACCCTGGCATCCCCTGTTTTTGCCACACTAAAGCTTATTATTTTGTATTGCTAAATATGAACTGAGAATAAGGAAAACAACTTATTTTTACAACACTCCAAATTGTAATGTTTTTCAACATTCACATGTATGTACATAGTTTTTAATGAATGTTCATAAACACATCCTTTTTTCATCTAATATTATTTCATGCATACATTCCCATGTAATAAGTCAACATTAAAAAGTTACAATGTTGGGGGAAAGCCGGGACGGCTCAGCGGGTTGAGCGCTCGCTTTGAGGCCATGAGGACCGAGGATCGAATCCCGGCTCCGGCCCAGGCAGGACCCACATGCTGAACTGGGGAGTTCCCACAGTTCAGTTCTCTAACTGTCTCTGTCTCTGTCTCTCTCTCTATCTGTCAAAAAGTAAAATAGAAATAAATATGCACTGAAGACAAAAAGATAATTTCTCTCTATAAATGTGAAAAGATAAAAAAAAAAAAAAAGTTACAATGTATTCCGTTATGTTAATGTAGTTATAGTATTCATAGTATTTACTTATTTAAAATAAATATTTATAAGTATAAATCCTATAAGTTTTTATGAACATTGGATTACTACATTTAGAAGAGTGAAGCTCCTAAGCCTACCCTGTAGGAAAAGCTAGAAGAGTAGCTTCACTAGGTTCAGTGGGTTAAAAAATCGCTTTGCAGCCCCGAGGACCAAGGATCAAATCCCGTCACTGGCCTGTGTGGACCCATATGCTGAACTGAGGAGTGCCCCCAGTTCAGTTCTCACTGGGGTGAGAACCCGGCCCAGTTCCTACCCTGTGCAGCCCCACGCCCACCTGTGGAATGAAACTATGTGGAAAAACCAATGATGTGCAACTACGGAGACTATTCTGGGCCCTCCCCCTTCTCTCTGTCTCTATCTCTCTCTCTGTCAAAAACAATAAGAATCTTTAAAAAAAAAATGTTCTAGCAATACAGTGTGATCTGAGTTTGTTGACATTATACAGGGTCCTGAATAAGAAATGTCATTTCTTAAAGGGGACATGTTGTCATAATCACCTTAGTAACCTTTATGTTCCAGCTTATAAAAAAGGGCGTTACTTCATCCGGACCCTGTACCTCTGAATATGGCTTCCTTGTCAATTTATATTTTAGGAAAATTCTCCCTCCACTAATGCTATATCTTCTATCAATAATGACTTCCCAGTTTGCTCTATTCTAGTTCTACCCATCCCCCAAAGCCTACTCTGTGAAGCCTTCTTCCCCACATTGTGACCCTTAATTGGAATTCCAGATTCAGAGTGTGAAGCGAACTTCCAAGTCATCTACTGCTCTAGTCCACTGTTCCTTCCATGAACTAAGCTTCTGTAGACAGGGCTGGTAGACTTCCAGCCTCTGTGACAACTTTTAGTGATAAGCACACACTAGCTCACAAGGCACTCCATGCTATTTCAGATACATAGCAATTGTAAGAGAATTGTTTTTACTGATCCAGAACCTGTTTTGTAGCATCTTCTACCACTGGTTCTGCCCTCTGGTTGAAATAGGAAAGCCGAATTTCCCCAGCCCCCATGACCCTAGATCCACCTCTAAAAATCCTAGCCTTTCTCCATCCATCTCACAGGCTGTTAGCTAATCACTGCAGACTGAATGTGGAAGCCACATTCAATCTGCAATGATTAGCTAACAGCCACAGGCAAATCTGATGTCTCCATGTAGCCAGTGAGTCTCTGTGTCCCGTGCCACGCATTATACCCCCTTCCTGATTTTCTCCTGTGAACTCGCTTAGGACTCTACATTTACCATCATGCATTCTGTCAATGAATGCTGGCTAAGCACTGTCAGGAACTATGCTAGATTCTGCAAAAATAAAACTAAGTAAAATATACTCAGCCTATAGAAGAACAAGTGCAAGACAGGTAGAATAATAATAATAATAATAATAGAGCTGAGTAAGTTGGAGAAGGCTTCAGTGAAGGGGGTGATAGCTGAGCCAGGGAGGAACTGTATAACACCCATGTCTCACATAGCCTGTGTCCCCAACACCAAAAGGTACAATGTTTTGCCCTCAGCTGAAGTTCAGAAAATACATGAATCTAGTAAAGATGAGAAAGCCAGCTCAGCCCCCTCAGCCTCTCTTGGACATGAGGCAGGGTGATCACTGAATCCAGTCTGGCAAAGGCAGCTGCAGAGGCTGACACTGTACCTGGCTACGTACAGAATTGCTCAGGT
Organism: Craseonycteris thonglongyai; assembly: GCA_004027555.1. Classification (NCBI taxonomy): domain Eukaryota; kingdom Metazoa; phylum Chordata; class Mammalia; order Chiroptera; family Craseonycteridae; genus Craseonycteris; species Craseonycteris thonglongyai. The sequence goes on from PVKE010007623.1 coordinate 15,200, forward strand.
GACTGTCCTCGGACATCTGTGCATTCTGGAAGTAGGACAAGGGTGCAGGTAACTCTGTCATTGGAGCAACTGCACAGAAATACCTTTTCACAGAAAACAAAGCCTCTTGGGGTTCTGAAAAGAAAAAAGAAAAAGGAAAAAAGAAAAAAATCCTTTGTGCATTACAATTACACTTTTAAACACTTTCATAAATTACATTCAGCAAAAACAAACCTTTCTTTCATGTGTTCTCCTCCAAGCCAAGCTTTTTAAGGACCTTGAAGACTGTTGTAACTTGCAGGCTCTTGGATTAGGTCTGAAATAGAATTTTACCAGGTCATCCAGAGTTGGTCAAATACTAGTAAATCTATTTATACCAAACAAAAACTTATAAGACCAATTTGTAAACCACAAATTTATTAATCTGGGAGATGCCAGGATGGCTCAGTGGGTTGCAGCCCTGGGGTTTGAGGACTGAATCCCGGCCCTGGCCTCTACAGACCCATATGCTGAACTGGGGTGTGCCCTCAGTTCAGTTCTCACCAGGGTGAGAGGCCCCCATGTGGGAGGCCCCCAGTTCGGCCCCTGGCTCGGTGGGGGCATGCCTCCCATGTGGGAGACCCCTGGTTGGTCCCTGCCCTGTGCAGCCCCACATCCACATCTTTCTTATGAATGCCAGGATTTTCAATTAAGATTTTCCTGTTTCTCTATTGATGTTCACTTGGCCTGCTCTGCTTCTCACAGTCAGCCAATGATTCTGATGCACAATGTGGCAAATTTTTGTAATGTTTTCATCAGTTCTGCTTGTTACTCGCTGCCCTGACCTCTCTTCATCAGTGATGCGCTCTCCCCTCAGAAAAACATTTAATCCATTTGCTCACTGCCATTTTCTGGACAGAATTATCCCCATCAACTTGGACTAACATGTCCCTTCACTTCCCCTTTTGCCAAGTTTAACAAGAAATTTAGGGATGCCAGGATAAGCTCAGCAGGTTGAGCTCTTGCTTTTGAACCATGAGGTCCGGGGATCAAATCCTGGCCTTAACCTGTGCTAAACCCATATGCTAAATGGCAGCACATCTGGTAACCACTGGGATAGTGACAAAGATTCTCGCCTCTCATGTGGGAGGCCCCCAGTTCGGTTCCTACCCTGTGCAGCCCCACATCCACCTGTGTGGAATGAAACCATGTCACAACTAATGATGTACAACTATAAGGACTGTTCTGGGCCCTCCCCTCTTCTGTCTCTTTCTCTTGCCTTTTCTCAAACAATAAAATAAATCTTAAAAAAAAAAAGAAATTTAATATTTGTTCATTACTCTAATTCAAGGTCCTACATCCTTGTGACAGCACACAAAAACACACAATAATGAACGCCACTCAGCAAGACACTGACACATGTTGACGTTGACACAGCTGTGAGACAATGATACACTAAGGTTACGAAACCTGAGTTTTTTGTACAGTACTGGCAAAGTAACAAAGAAGATGGTAGCAAGTTTGCAAACTTAATGGTCAGACCTTGTATGTTGCCTCTGCATAAAATTCCATCCCCATCCTTTAGGTGTTTACAACAGTAAGTTTTAAGATATATTGAGTTGATTTTTATTACGAGTAAAACTATTGCTTACAAGTAATGAGGTCTTAAAAAGAAAAATAATCAATGAAATCTCAAGCTTCTATAACTGGTCTAACTATAAATTAAAAATTGGGAAGCCGTGATGGTTCAGCGGGTTGAGCGCTTGCGTTGCAGCCCTGGGGACTGGGGACTGAGTCCTGGCCCCGTCCCGTGCAGACCCATGTCCCGTGAAGACCCATGTCCTATGCAGACCCATACGCTGAACTGGGGTGTACCTCCCATGTGGGAGGCCCCCAGTTCAGTTCTTGCCCCCACCCCTGGTTTGGCCCCTGGCTTGAGGGAGAGTGCCTCCCATGAGGGAGGCCCCCAGCCCAGTTCCCACCCTGCATGGCCCCTGATCACCTGTGTGGAACAAAATCATGTCGAAAAACTGATGACGCACAACTGTGGAGACTGCTCTGGGTCCTCTCCCTTCTCTGTCTCTGTCAAACCCATAAAATAAATCTTTAAAAAGAAAAAAAAACTTAAGTGCCAAAAGCATTCCTAACATATAGTCCAAGTATCTTTTTTAAGATAAGCTATAATGACAATCTGGTTGGTCATTCTAATTTTAAGTAGTTTCTGTTATTAGCCTTATGCTTGTAGGACCTGTTCAGCTATTATAAGAAGCCATACAAACTGATTATCATTCTGGAGCTTTCTTAGACAAATCTTACAAGAACCATCAATAACACAGCAGTCATTTTAGCATAACCTAATACTATTTTCAAAGGCACAGCCATTGTTATTTACATGTGAAAAACTAAGGCTCGAGGAAGCGGAAATAATTTGCCTGTGCACGAATTATGGGGCAAGTAACGCCAGCTCCAGAACCGAGGTTTTCTGATATCCAGCCCAGGTCTTTCCCAGTTCACCCAAAGCTCAGGCCTCCACTGGTGCTTTGAAGATCACAATGCTACATACAGACAACCCTCCCTGGAAGAGCTTCTCTTTACATGAGCTCAGTAGGAAGCAGAAAAAGGCAACAGGGTTAAATGAGGTCTTCAGTCAGGCCTGATGTACAAACACTGTTGGTACAAAGAAAGGAGCAGGCAAAGCCAGAGTTGATTCTGGTCCAGTAACAGCTGTAAACAATCGATGACTCCATGAAGAGGGCAATGACCCCACTGTTCAGGCAGTGTGGCAAAGACACGAGTGGACTTTACAACATTCTTAGCAGTGCCCTGAGAACAAGAAAAGATAATTGTTGGGGAGTGAGGTTCTTTCACGTGACCTTGATTGCAGAGGGTAGTGGGAGTAGGAACAAGCAGATCTGGTGTCCTCTCTTTGGCCACATGCTAAGGATTTTCTGAGATTGACAGAGCATACATGTATTCACTACCATCCAATTCCTTTTTCTCAAGATGCCTGCTCAGTCATATAAAAGAAAAGAAATCCTTCTCTGATGGGCAACTAAAATTTCTATTATATACAAAGCCTAAAAAAGCCCCAGGAGAATATAAATAATCCCCAAGCCTAACTGTGCTGGACAGAAAAGTCTAACCAGAAAACCTTCTACCTGCCTCCTCAGCACTTCAAAAAGTATAACCAAGCAATGTTTAGAATCACAGAATAAGTTTACTAATAATCCCATTTAAAAGGAAGCACCAACAGAAAAATAGATTTCTGTCTCTCAACTACATCCCAAGGTAATAACTAACCCTCAAACTCTTATGTTTACTTATTGATGTCATTTTTCTTCACTATCAGAGATAAATGCAAACAAACTTTGTGCTCCACAGAAACACCTCATGGATCTTCTCTAGCACAAAGCACTTGTGACTCTAGCTACTTGGCTAGTGTCTCCTTCACTTAGAAAACTACCAAAAAGATTTTTAATACTACCTTTGTATTGTAATGCTAAAAAACTTTCAAGTGCCAAATGAGCTTGTGATATAATTTTCCCAAAGTATGTAATCAGCCTTAATTTCACTTTGGCAGCTTTACCTGAACAGGCAGACAGTTATTATATGGATGGGCTGGGAGAGCCTCTATATTTGAGTTTTCAAAACTCACATCCAATAATAAATAATATCCAAAATTAATAAAAATGATTTGGAACTAATTTAAAATTTCAGGAATACACCCTAGAAAGACTCCTCTGAATTTTGAGAGACTAGGAGCAGATCACTTCCCCAGTTCTACAGAGGCTTGTGACAGACTAAAAAGAGCAACAATAGTGATAGACTATATGGTTATTTCTTTCCTCCTTCTATCCCACTCCATTTCTGTGAACCATCTGTGATAGATTAGATTATTATTCAGCAAATATTCATTTCCTCCCCCAGTATCCCCAAGGGAGAGATATACTTCCCCTCTGCAGTGATGTTGGGATTGGCTGTGCCTTTCTTTGGCCTCAAGGTAGATGCAGTCTACAACCTACCCCATGCCTTTGGGCATATCATATGACTTTAGTCAATGGGATCTTAGCATTTGTGGCACACACCAGGACACTTGAGCTGTGCTTGTGCAGTTGGCCTTGCCTTCTGGTACTTATGCTGTTGCCTTGCGCTTACCATGGGTAGCCACTGCCCCTTCAGCCCGGGCCCCAGAATAAGACATGCAAAGCAAAATTGCCCTAGTCAATCCACAGACCTACTCATATACCTTGAAGCAGAGCCTTGAGTGAGAATAAATGTTCTAAGGCACTAAATTTGGGGGAAGTCTGTTATATAGAGAGTTTAGTTGTTTTTAAAGATTTTTATTGTTTTTGACAGAGACAGACAGAGAGAAAGACAGAGAGAAGGGGGAGGGTCCAGAGCAGTCTCCATAGTTGACAGCATTAGTTTTCCATATAGTTTCGCACGGGGCTGCGCAGGGCAGGAACTGGGCTGGGAGCCTCCGCATAGGCCCCGGCAAGAACTGAACTGGGGGCACACCCCAGTTCAGCATGTGGGTCCGCCTGGGCCAGAGCCGGGATTCGATCCTCGGTCCTCGGGGCTCCAAAGCTAGTGCTTAACCTGCTGAGCCATCCTGGCTTTCCCAAGCCTTTCAGTTTTTGCAGGGGCTTTTGAATTTAAGAATCATGGATATGAAACAATATTATCAATATTTATAAAATGTTAAAAATCTTTCCCCCAAAAGACATTTAATTTCAGTAACTCTCTATATGGAAGGTCTGATCACCCTGAGTCACTCTAAAGTTTATTGTGAAAATGGAGAGAATACAACTAAGCTTTAATGAAACGATGATTGCTGGGGATGCCTGGATGGCTCAGTGAGTTGAGCGCTTGTCTTGCAGGCCCAGGGTCTGAGGATTGAATCCCGGCCCTGAACTGTGAGGACCATATGCTGAACTGGGGTGTACTCCCAGTTCAGTTTTCATGGGGGCGTGCTTTCCATGTGGGAGGCTCCTCCTGGCTGGTTTCTGCCCTGCACAGCCCTGTGCCCACCGTGGAATGAAACCATGTAGAAAACTAATGACATGCAACTGTGGAGACTGCTCTGGGCCCTCTCCTTCTCTCTGTCTCTCTCTGTTAAAACAATAAAAAATCTTAAAAAAAAAAAAGATGAATACTCACATCTACTTAATTTGTAAATCATTGGTTATATTCAGCAATGCTTGCATTCTCTCTTTTGCTTTAGATAAACTTAAGGAACTAACTGTATTAGGTATTGTGAAAACCAAACATTATACACTTTAATCAACAAACACTTATTATGTAGGAGAACCTACGTAGCCCAGACACTGATAGGTGCTGGGATGCTGTTGAATCAGATAATGCTTCTGTTTACTTAAAGAACTTACTATCTAGATGGAAAAATAGACAAGATATTTTTATATGAATTACATGTCAAAATAAGATAAATTTTATATGTATTGGGTTACATAAAATACATTATTCAAGTTAATTTACTTTTTTCTACTTTCAAAAATTTGTTTACTAAAAGTTTAAAATTAAATCTGTAGCTCACTTTATGTTTCTATTGGACAGTGAATGTATTCTAAATCTTCAGTCTTTCTGCTACACTAGTACTAACATTGAAAATCCCTGACAACCTTTTCCTTCCCGAAGCTTCCCTTCCTTCCTCAGTTTTTGTGACATTGCTCTATGGAGGCTTCCCTCATCGCTCTTTTTCCACCCCTCATTATAAGTGTTCCTAAGAGTCTGCCTGGGCCTTCTGTTCCCTTTCTTAGGTGTCTCCTCCACTGCTTCAACATCAACTGGCAAGTCTATTTAAGCGATTCTCTCATGTTTATAGCTCCAGACCTGTCCAGGGGACATTTTTACCTGTTGGTATTTCAAAGTGATACTTTGAAACCACTTCCTCATCTTCCACTCTAGAATAGTTCTTTGTTCCTAACTTCCTTATTTCTGCCACCATTTCCTCCATTCGCCAAACTTAAAGACTAGCCTAGTCAACCTTACACTATTTCTTGCTCCTCAATTGGCTGCCACATCCTGTTCATATTTTTCCTTCTAAGCTTCTGACACCACCAATGATCAAACTCTTATTACATCTTGCCAGAATATGCAAAGTCACCTCAATTCTCTTATCCATTCTAGTCCAATACCAGATTAATGTGCCTAAGGCAAAGCTCTGACCAGAACAGTGCCACTTCCAAAACGCCTTCCTAATCTGCTTGGCATCTATCATGTGAAGAAGCAGTATTAGGGGTCTTTGAAAGGTTTTTCAGAATATATCTGAAAGAACTCTCTCTCTACAATCTGATAAAACAGCGGGAGAGCACAAGCAAAGGGAAAACAGACAAATGTTCTTTCTTTCTTGCTTGCTCGGATGATTCTGAGAGACCAACTCCAATCCTCCAGTTCTCCACAAATGGAAATTCATGCAGCAGTCTAGGACTAGTAGCAGCCATTAACTGAAAATTCGGCAATAAATCATATCTTTTCAGAGGAAAGTATACCCAGAACTGTGGAAACTGTCTACTCAACAATCAGGAACAGGGGAAGCTGGGATGGCTCAGTGGGTTAAGTGCTCACTTTGCAGCGCCGGGAACTGAGGATCGAATCCCGGCCCTGGCCCGTGCGGAACCATATGCTGAACTGGGAGCTCCCCCAGTTCAGTTCTCTCTCTGTCTCTCTCTTTCTGTCAAAAAGCAATAAAAATAAATAAATAATTTAAAAAACAACAACAATCAGGAACAGAAGAATGGAAAACCAGATGCTAAATGCCACATCTATTATCTTTTTTCTTGGGGAGAGGGGGCTGGGGGAGGTGCAACCCATCGACTTTTTAAATTATTAATGGCCTGTTATTAAACGTGGGTGGGAGTGGGGCTTTTTATGTTGATTGAATTCTGCAAATGAGAACTGAAATAGGCTTTTGCAGGTGTCTGAAATTAGCCAAATGCAACAGGCTCCAATCTACTTTACTGTTCTATCATCCTAAATAATGGTTATTTAATACTGTGACTGGATCACTGGACGCTTAAGATACAGAGGGCCCATTTGTGTGGTACACCCTATAATTATAATGCCATCCCTACTGCAACTCCAAGGGTGAAAACCTTTCCATTACAAAAGATAATTCAAATAAGATTCCCTTAACCAGATGTGATCTCTACCTGCCTCAAACTTCAGAGAATGTTAAGACCTTTATGATGTTCTCTGCCATATATTTATTATATATTCCGCATAACTGTTTGCACACTATTCTTTTCTCCCATAGTAAACTTGAATACTTTATTCATCTTGTCCAAAGCAGACAAGCAATGCATTAAAATGTATTATTAAATTACTTTCCAACAAGAGAAGCAGATATTTATTCGAAAGGAATCTGGGCAGGAAGAAAAAGCAAGTACCTAAGACACATGCAAAGCATCTAACATATATGCTTCGTGACAAGTGCCAATCAAGGCAAAAATATCAAACCGTTTTCCACCTCGAATGTGAGACATATCGAGAACTTAGTCCCGAGTGCCACTCGCTTCCCCTGGACAAGGACAGATCAGGGCATACGGCGAGGAGTTTCACCAGTTGCTCAATCAGACTCAGCGAAACGCGCTTCCTCTTTCTCCTGCTCCACTCGAGTCAAGGCGGTCAGTCCCGGGCCAAGGCACCTGCGCCGAGACATCTTCGGGAAACCGGCACTTCCGGAGAAGGCTCCCAAGGTAGTCTCTCTTCAACCTGACCGCGCGCCGCGCCCAGAACTCGAGAAACGGGCCGCCCCTACTCGACCCTACACAGGGCTCCTCTGTCCCCGCCTGGCCGCACCCCGCTCATCCTCGAGGACACCGGTTCCGCGGCCCCGGCGACGACAAAGAGCCGGGCCTGCCCCGTGGCCGCCCGTGTCCACACTGGAGGAGGGATGCCTTCCTTTCTCCCCGAACTCCCCATCACGCACCTCCTCCTTTCTCGCCGCCGCCGGCCGCTCGCAGCCGAGGTTCCTTCGCGAGCAGCTGCTGTTTTGTTTCCGATGTGAAATCGCAGCCTCTGGAGCCGCCGGGCCCAAACCCCGCCCAGAAGGCTCACGGTTGTCGTCACTTCCGGCCCTGGCGTCGTCGGCAGTTGAATTGCGGGGAGGGGTGGTACCTAGCGGGAATAAGGCGGGGCCCCCTGGGGGAGCGAGGCTCAGATGGAAAGGGGTGGGGCTTCCCGGTAGTGCGCGCGGATTACTGGGGTAACCCTATGCTCCAGACGGCTTCGCACCTGGAGGGAGCCGCCCAGTGCCAACATGAGTAAGTTAACAGGGATCCGAGCCAGCTCTCGAGCTGAATACGTTTCTATGTAAACTGGGCCCAATGTGTGCTTCTTTCGGCCTACCAGTGATGGCATCTAAAACCTAACGTTTTTTTCATCTCTGTTGTACCTGTGTGCAGTTTTTCAATGTCAATCAGCCGCACCACAATCAAGATGCCAATTCAAACTAAATACCCACCCCCTCAATCCAGTGAATTAAAACTTCCGTGGGTGGGGAGAACCTGAGACAGCGCATTTTAAACATCGGGGATTCTTAGGCTCCAAATTAAAAACAAATCTTCCTAAATGGTAAGCTTCCAGAGAACACAAAATGTCTTATTTTTGTAATCCCAAAACATAATAGTATCTGGCACACAGCGAGTTGCTCAAATGGTCAGCTGCCACTCTGACTCTGCATGAGAATCTAAGTCATCAAATATGTAATGTGGCACAGTAGACAAACTTTGGAATGTTATTTAGTTCAAACAACATGGCTTGAGAATTTTTATTCAATTTTGTTTATAGAAATTATCTTTAAGTTTCTGGGCATTTTGGATTGTAACTTCTAACTTGGCCTTCATATAAGTAATAAAATGGTGAAAATGTAAGCAATTCTAATACAAATAAATTTCATTAACTTAACCACATCTCAAAAAATTTACATGTATCAAAAATTGTAAGCTCACTTTGTTCTACAGTGTGAATATATGCAGTGAGATATATATGTAAAATTTTCTAGTTTTGTTCCTAATAGCTGGACTATTACTTTGCCTATTTGGGATTTTTCATATCCTTTGGAACCAGTGGCATTCACAAATCAATTTCACCATTTTCTACTGAGCAAAACCTATTTCTCAATTTCATACTGTTAATAGGTTGCCGTATGACCTGGAAAAATCTGTAACCATTTTGACATAAGACCTTTCAGCAGTTTTTGGGTACAAGTGGAAACACTGATAGAACTTATTAGAAGAGCTGGGTAAATAAGCCTCATATACACATTGTATAATATATACCTGCTTACATTTATTTGCATAAAAATTTTTTTACTTCATATGAAAAGAGAAAAAAATGGTAACAGTGTTTAGTCCAATTTAACTCTCAAGCTCAATTTTCTCAATCTGTCCACCATATATAAGATTCATGCCTGATTGAGTACCTGAAACAGCACTCCCCACAAAATCGTTAAGTCTTTACTATCATATAAAGTTTAACAGGAAATGCTATGTTAAGATTTCAAAGTAATAACAAAGTTCCCTAAGGAGAACATGTTCTGGGACTGGCAAGGAATAAGCCAAAAATTACCGGTAAGAGCTGTTCTCGGGCATCATTTCTGAAAGATTGTATTCATTAACATACAGAATATCTGTTTATTTGCCTCAAAAATGTTTTTCTCTTTAAAATATACTTAAAAAGAAAATTAAATGCACTTATGTCATCTATTAAGATAAAATATTAGTACTGAGCAAATACCTTTAACTGCTAATCAAAGTATAGTCCTTGGATCAGTTATCATTGGCATCAGCATCTTCAACCTCAGGCCTTAACTACTACCATAGCCCTATACTAAATCAGTCTGCATTTTAACAAGATTCCATTAGGTGATTCAGGTGCATGTTAAAGTTTGATTTAAAAACAAAAAAAACTACTTCAAATAACTTATCTTTCCTCCTATAAACAGATGTATGTACATATTTTAAATTATTTTATTTATAGGGTCAAATGAGGGAAAAGCATATTGGTATTCTAACTGCCAAGCTTTCATTTTTACAACTTGAATGGGCAGTATGGATTAACTGACGGTTTTTAAACTGAAATTAAGGATGGGCAAACAGTAAAGACAACCCAAAAAGTACATTCAATTTAGTAGAAATTTCTTATGTGTATTCTCTGACTCTAGAATATGCCAGTTTATACATGGCAATGTCTTTACACACAAATCTGAAAAACAAGAAACTGAAAATTCTTTTAAGTTTGATGGCAAAACCTAACTTGAACTGACATTAAGCTATTAATGTAGTGATCTTTAACCCAGTGACTGTGTTCATTCCTGCTGTACTGCAGAAATGTTAAAAGTATGAACTTGGGATTCTGAGGCAAATCTCACTGGAGGTGTTGTTAGGCAGTACGTAGTATATGTCCCCAAGGGTTTCAGATACACCCTTTAAGATAAATAGTGTGAAAGAGCAGAAAAAGACCAAAACAAGGGAAATTAAATCTATCAAAATGAACCTTCATGCTAATTTTGGCTAAAGAAAAACAACCTAATGTGCTTTAATATAAGCCTTAATATAGTAAGAGAAGGAAAACCTAATGAACTGCTCCATCAGGTGTTAGAAGGTCAATGTGAGAAAAGGCTAATAGATCAACTTGTAAATGTAAATGGCAAGGAGCATCTTGTTTTTGAAAATTTCCCTTGAAAAACCAGAATTTAAAATATTATAACACTAAAAGAGGTTATTTCTATAGACATAAGAGTAATCCAAAATAAGGTAAATGGCCTCTTTGGCCTTCAGTTACTAATACTCATAAAAATTAATCAGCCCATATTTTCAAGTTAATATGCACTGCACAATTACAGCATGATGCCATTTATTTAATTAGACTCTGAAAGAATGAGTCCCCAAGATCAAATATATACATTTTTAATATCTGAAATATTTACATAATGGAACCATGTCATGGTCCAACATTAAGAACAGTGTTTTGAAATGTCCTCATAAGATGTAAAAAAACTCAAGCTCAGTTATACTTTATTAACACCCCACACCCAATCTTTTTCTTTTAAATAAATACTTAGACATGGGACATAGCCACACCTACTTTGTGTTAAGAACTGTTTAAAAGCTGTTACATTTTCAGGTAATTTTGCTCCTGGTGAAGTTATTATCTATAAATAATCAGGAAAGTCCCATGTATGTCTCTAACACCATCAGTATATTTTAAAATGATGATAGAGGTAAACAAGGTGTGTGTGTGTATGTATACACAAGCTATAAACCCTTTACAAAAGAAAAATGAAAATTAGTGGTAACTGCCTTAAATGATTTACTTTATCCTTAGACATAAGATGTAAACTTTGTAAAATGCCATGCTGAATTCTTATTGTATTTTTTCAAACTTTCCTAGTCTGTAAAATTGTCTAACTTTATCTTTCCTTTTTAAAGTTTTTTTTTCATTTATGCTTTTCTAACTTTTTTCAAACAAAGGTGTTAAACCAAAATTAAGCTAAGGACCAATTAAATAAAGCTCCCGAGAATCTAAGGATCTTCAGCATTTCTGAACAACGAAATGGGGGTAGGGGTGGGGTCAGAGAACAGAGGCTAAAGTAGCCAGCTATCAACAGGAGAAAACAGGAGAACCCCATTCTGTTCAAAAGAGTACTGCTTGCCACAAGAGAATACCATGCTCTGGGAGACTAATAACCTAATTTTCCCAGACATTTGGGTTGGCACAATATGATGTTTCCTTTATGATTCTATTCCTGTTAGAAAGTGTTTGAGGGAGCCCTCCAAAGCAAATTAGAGAAAAATTAAGACTTTTATATATACATTCACACACAAACACATTCATACAGAGCTAGCCACAGCAGGAATAGTTGGTCTGCTAATTTCTGCCCTCTAATTGTAAATTTCATGCCTTAATGAGAGATTGCCAATTCTGATCAAAAAGGGAAGGACTGGTATTCTTTCAATTAAAATTGTTCATGTTGGTTCCTACACAGTACAGTTCAATATTAAGTGCAATTCTGCAAAAGAATTGGGGAGTCATTTTAATATTTACAAGGAACAAATCAGCAGAACAAGATTATATCAGATAGGCTGTGTACAGTAGCTGCGGCTTATAAAACATACCAGTAATTTGTACCTGGTGAGTATAAAGAGAACCAAAGTAGGATTCAGATGTCTTTACAACCAAGGGAGTACATAGGGCATCAACAAATTGGGAGGACAAAAAAATTCACATTTTCTACATAAAAAAAAAAATTACAGATCTCACAAATGTCTTTGAAGACAAAGAAAAATTCAAAGTCCTTTGAAGGATGGGAAAGAGAGTATCTGAAATGGATCTCTATGTATAAAGAGTTTTACTTCACAAGACCAATTTTCTTGGCTTCTGTTTCATATATCAATAATCTCCACATTTTGACTATAAAAACTTCTGCTTCTTCATCAAGTACCTAGAAAAGAAAGAAAAAACAGTAATACACGTAAGACAAGCAATCACCAGTATCTCTCAACAAGACTGACTGGGATAAAAAAAAGGCTTTTATCTACTGACAAGCATTTACTTTCAAATGACTTGAAGAAGTCTGTTCAGTGTGAGAAATGCAGTAAACAGCACATGTGAATTATCCTGCCAAAAAAAGCATTCAGCAAGATTCTATGGCTTACTGAATACTGACAGTACTTTTCTGATTCAACTTTTATTCTAACTTTTAACATAACAAACATTACATTTATGCATGTTTTTTAAAAAACTATTTTCCTAAGGAAAGCAAATGTTTGTTTTAAAGAACATAGTATTTAGGCAGAACAAGTTGTACAAATACATAACTTAATACAGAGCATCTCATTTATCCCCCAAAAGAACCTTACAAACTTAATTTTATGGGGTCCTTATGGGCATAACACTGAATTAAATATTAAATGAGAACGTATGTAAAGCATTTAATACAATGTCTTGGATACACTAAACAAAAGTAAGGGACACAGAGGACTACTGAACAAATAAAAGGTCTTTTCCCCTTAGCAAATACATAAATCAAATCACCTTCCTATCTACTTACGAGTTAGATGTACCACATCTTCACCACTACTTCAGCCCTCATCCCACACATATATTCAGCCCTGTATATCAGGGCTGCAAGCGAGGTAAAATGGAATAATCATGCTTCCCTCTACAGGAGGTAGCTATGACTGAGCTTCAGGGTTATCACTGACATGATGATTTACAGCCTAATGTTGCCAATTTAGGTTAGGAACCTGTAGCCAAACTACCTGGTTTCAACTCTCACTTCTACCTCTTACTAGTTATGTGTCCTTGGTTGGATTACTTAACCACAATAAGCCTCAGTTCTCTCATCTATTAAGATGAAAGAAATAATAATTTTAAAAGTTAGTATGTACAAAGTGCTTTGAAAAGTGCCTAATACCTAAGTGAACAGTTAAATGCACAAAAGGAGTCAGAAATTTGGTTTTTTGAAAAATTTCCCTAAATTTCTCAATGATTACAAATAAGAACACTTTTAATCAGACTTCTATGAGCCAGACTTGACCAATAGGTTCAAGAGAACTGTGCTGCAACACTAATACAAAATCATACCTTGGAAATATAGATAAGGCACAAAATGTAATCAAAGTTCATTAATTTATGCAAAATAAAGGTACAGTTTGAAAGTCAGATTTTTAAATAAGAGCAAAATACTACTTGAGCTAAAAATTCAATCTCATGTATACAAGAGATGTTTATAGGCTACATGAACTTTCACCAAAACTGGTCAACAACACTAGCTGAATTGGTTTCTTTCCTCCCACTGGGATCAACAATGAGACAAAAAGTAATCAAAATCATAAGTGATTTAGAGTCTAACTATAGTACACCAAATATCAAAATATTTGAACAGATCAAAATAGATTAACACTGACACATGACATCTTCACTGACAGTGATCACAACTCTGCCAAGAACAAAAAACTAGAACGCTGATTTTTAAGAGAACGCCTTAACTCGGGCCTAACTGTGAAACCCTCTCTCTAGCCCAAGGGAAACAAACCTTAAAAGAGGCTGGAAGGTCAGGGAAATTCAGACTCTTTTCCACAAAGGCTGGGATCTATTCACATTTCTCCTTTTATCTGAGGCTCAGCATTATGGAGTCAATAAACTTTTCACAAATGTTTTATTAGGAAATATAAACAGCTACATTGGGCTGGCTGGCAGGAAACATGTTATATAACTTTAGACATCATATAGTGCCTGGACACAAAATATCTCTACCTTAGAGCTCCTTTTGGTTAAGTACTCCACTATTTCCCTCCCTGACAACTCTGCAGCTTAAAATGCCAGTTCACCATCACCTGTCATCTTGTATCATGCTTCTTCCTTCCTGACTCATCTTCCCATTGCTGCCTTCCCACTCTGCCCTTTGGACCCCTATTCTACTTTATCCTAACCATCCTAAAGTTCGTTCTTTAGTGTTTTCCTCTTCTTCCCTTAACTGAAAATCTGGTATGTCCCCTAAAGACCCTGACACTCCAAGAGCCTTCTCAGGAAGTTCCTCACTTTCAAAATCTTAAGCCTCCACAGGAGAAGGGAAGCTGCTGTATATTTGCTATTTTCACCCCTATAATTATCTCCCCTGAAGTTCAGGAGACTGCACTCTACCCTTCTTTCACTCCAACAGCAGCTATCCAGCATATGCCTAGTCTTTCACCTACATTAAAGGAGGAATCTGGCAGCTGATTCCAGTATTCTCTTCAATCCCTGTCCTAACGTGCAGTAATTTCAATTTCTATGTGTATGACACAAGCTTAAAGTTCATTATTAAAGTCATTCTAAACAATGAAATCAGCTCTGCCCCAGAAACTCTCATGGCTATATTCTGCACCTTGCCATCATCTGACTGATCTACAACTTGTATTCTTAAAACATTCTACTCTGACTAAATTCTCTTGCCAGTTGTGTTATTACAACACATCCCCAACAACTTCACTGGATACAGCAATTACTGATTCCTCCAGCTCTATTCTGGTATTATTTCCTCCTTCTCCTATTTTGCATTCATAGTCTATTCAATCTTTCTCTCACTTTTACTATCAATTCTCTTCCTCCTTACTTTTCTCACAAAAATCACAATATGAGATAAATACAACCACTAGATCTACTTTAATACCCAAAATTAAATGGAACTGGGAATTTCATGTTTAATCACTGCAAACTAAAAGGACACCTATCCGAAGTTGTCAAAACAGTTATAATCTCCAAGTCTGTTTAGATGGTAATTCCCAGGATGAATTCCCTAACTGCTCTCAACATCATCAGATGCTCTATCTATAAATCCCCATTATAGGAAGTATATCTGAGTATCAATATTGGTGTACCTGTGTTCCTGACAGTTCTCCAAAGGTAGATGTCCCTCCTTATGCTTCTAACACATTGCTCTACCCATTAAACACTTAATGTTCTCTAAATATATTATCAATGATAGATTCAGGATTTATATTTATACACATACAAAGGTGGAAGAGGGGAGAGAATGGTAAAAAAGAAAATCCTAACTTTGGTATTATCTAATGATATTTTGCTGTGGATGCCTTTACCCTCTTTTAATGCATATTCAAATTTTAATTCAGGCTAATAAAAAGAAAAATTCTGAAACCAACATAGGCAGAAAACTCAATCAAATTCAGAGACACTAGTTTGTTCATAGATATCAATTAAGACATTAGTAACAATAAATTTCTAACTTACCATGGCAACATCATCTAAAATGCTCTGAGGTGAACTATGAGCCATAACCTGAAAGAAACAATTAATTGTAGTTTTGAAAATAAATAAAAAATTAGCAATACAGTCAAGAAATTTCAAGGTATCCTCAAACTAGTATGGGAATTTCTTATGGCTGAAAAACTTTTCTATAATTTTTTGTTACTGTATTTCTTTATTGCTAAATTTATTGGGGTGACATTGGTTAGTAAAAATTACATAGATTTCAGGTGTACAATTCCACAATACATTGTCTATGTGTTGCACCGTGTGTTCACCACCCAGTCAGTTCTCCTTCCATCACCATGTATTTAATAATGTCCCCTCCCTCCTTCCTCCTCCTCACTCCCTTACCTTCAGTTAATCACTAAACGATTGACCGTGTCCTTAAGTTTTTGTTTTTTTTGTTGCTTTCAGTTTTATATTCCACATGAGTGAAGTCTTATGGTTCTTAATTTTTCTGTCTGACTTTGCTTAACATGCTAAATAAACCTAATTTACCAACACTCTTTTCTATGGAAATTTGACACTATAATCTGAGATCTTAATCACTATAGTGTCTCTGTTCTAATTCAAATCCAGACCTACTTACAAGTATTTTTTCCAAAGTTCATTAAAAAAAAACAATTTTTTGTTTGTTTGTTTGAGAGAAGGTGAGACAGAGAGAGAGAGAGAAGTGGGGAGGGCCCAGAGCAGTCTCCATAGTTGTGTTCTTTCATTCCACACAAGTGGATGTGAGGCCATGTGGGCTGGGAACCAAACTGAGGGCCTCCAGCATGGGAGGTGAGAACCTTTGCCACCATCTCGACGATAACCTGCTACGCTGCAAACCAGCACATGGGCTTGCACAGGCTGGAGCCGGGATTTGATCCCCAGACCACATGGTTCCAAATCAACTACTCAACCTGATGACCGACCCTGGCATACCCAAAATTCATTTTTATTAATAGAAAATAAATACTTATTCCATGTTCAGTTGTTATACTTGCAGGTGCTAACAGACTTACAAGTTTTAATGCTGCAATAATTACAAGTGGAAAGGGCAGCCTAAATCTATTCATAATGTTATTATAAGAGCAATACTTGTGGAAATACAGCATTTCCTTATAATGCAGTTAGTTATTCCTTTATAGAAATACGGTACTTCTACTGTAACTGTTTCATTAAAGATAAGATTTTGTCTTCATTAAAAAATACATATATGGCGATGGAAGGAGAGCCGATTCTAGGTGGTGAGCACATAATACAATACATAGGTGATGTAATGTAGATTCATACACCTGGAAACTATCTGTTACCAACCAATGTCACCCCAATAAATTTAACAACAACAAAAAAAGGATAGAAGATTGTGGTATGCCCTGGTGGTTAAGACCTCTAGTTTTATTGGCTTGGTTCTGCTACTTATGTAACCATGCTCAAGGCACACTCTCAGGGATTGAAAACTTGACTCGCAGTTGCAAGGTCCAAAGTCCAATTTCCGGCCCTGGCCCATGCAAATCCCATATGCTGAACTGTGGTGCAAATGGTAACCATCAGGATGGTGGTGTACGTTCTCACCTCCCATGTGAGGCCCCTAGTTCAGTTCCTGCCTGGCATGGCCCTACATCCATCTGTGTGGAATGAAACCATATCACAACTAATGATGTACAACTATGGAGACTACTCTGGACCCTTCCCGCTTCTCTCTCTCACCTCTCAAACAAACAAACAAAAAAAGACACTCTCTCCCCTAAGCCTCAATCTCTTCATGTTTGAAAATGGGGGTAATATTAGTAATTTATACTTTCTAAAATTGTTGGGAGGTTTAAAGAAGATAAGGTTCTACAAAATGCTTTAACAGTACCTGCCAAGAACAAAGCCTGGCACATAATCAATTAGTGCTGACTATTTTTATTCTATGAAGGAAACGATTTTGCTTCTCTTCCAAAGCATGCGATGACTGACAAAAAAATTTATGAGACAAGCTATTAGCTGTCTCCACAATACCTCTTCAACTGTACTTCAGCAGCATTATAACCATGAAGACAAGAAGGGAGTGACGGAATTTCCAGGGTAGGGAGAGAGCAAAATTGACAGCTGCCAGCAATTCTGCCAACTAAAGTGAAAGCATGTGGGGTGGGGTTCTGAAAGAGTGGAGGGGTTTATTTAAATAGTCAAAAATCTCTTAATTGAAACTAAACTATCATGGATTTGGCTCTGCCAGATTTTTTATTTTAGAAAGTGTCTAATACACTGAAGTATAAAACAAACGTTGGGGATGAAGAAAGAAAAAAACTAACCTTAGAACAAACAAAATCAACTAATGTAGCTTCTTCTTCACCAATATATTCTATAATTTTCTTATTAATCCATGGTCTAATTCGTCGTTCCATCAATATCTACAAAATAAAAGTATGGTTATTAATTTTAAAAGTTTTTATAACATTTACTAAGAAGTCCATAACCCTGCGATTTTTCATTAAGACTAAAATATAGTATAATCATTCACAAGTTGAACTAAGACAGGCATATATTAGGTTGATGCAAACGTAATTGTGGTTTTGCATTGTTGAAATCTGCCGTTTGATATTGGAATACATTCTTAACCCTCTTAGTGCTACTCTCTGCCAGCGGTACTAGTGAGAAATGTGAAGGGTAATTAACTGTGGTCTATGTATGAGCCAACGTATCAGCCTGCCGCACTTTTCACCCGAGATGCAAAAGCCAATATATCGGCCCATCACACTAAAAGGGTTAAATAAATGTGGTTATGTTATACATCATTTCAATGCGCATATTACACCTTATGTTGTTTTTCTAATGACTGACAACTTGTTTATTTTATATTTATTTTAGACTATGGAAATGATGTTAGACAAAAAGTAAATTGGAGTAATTTTCTTAATGGGTCATAAAGCAGCAGAGACAACTCGAAACATCAACAATGCATTTGGCCCAGGAACTGCTAATGAGCATACAGTGCAGTGGTGGTTCAAGAAGTTTTGCAAAGGAGAAGAGAGCCTTGAAGATGAGGAGCGTAGTGGCCAGCCAGTGGAAGTTGACAATGACCAACTGAGAGTAATCATCAAAGCTGATCCTCTTACAACTACACGAGATAGAATTATCTGCTTCTAATTTATGAAGATTTCAAGTACCACCAAGAATTTCCCCAATAACCTCCTAAATTCTTGGCAATGTGAAGATTTCAGCCACATTATCATTAACAGAATTAACTGAGTTTATCTGCTATATTCAAAACCTTCCAATAAAATGATGAAATACAATTTGCTACTCACTGAATCCACAATAGACCAATCCAGGGGATAAGCAAAGAGCTCAGGTTTGGCGGTGGGGATTTTCTCAATGAGACTCTTAATATGTTTGCGCTTTTCTTCAGTGTTTACAGTGCCTTTGGCAGCATTTTTATCATCTTCGCCATAATCCAAGGGAACTAGTTTCCTTTTTCGGGGTACATCATCACTGTCTTCATCCTCAAACTTGTTAAAGACACTATCTACAGCGAGTTTCTTTCTCTTCACAGAATTAGGCTGACCAGGACTATTGGAAGCACCTATAGTAAAAGCACTATATTAGTATAACAATTTTCAAGTTACACTTTTACAACCCCCAATCCCTCAAAAGCAGTGCAAAATATACTTCCACAAATCTCAGAGAAAGATCCCAACTGTAAAAGATAACTCACTACTCACAAGTGCTAGAAAATTTAATTTTTCACTTCTTCTCAGAACTCGAGGCAGCTGCAGATATAGGAGCACTAGTAAAACTATGAAAACAATAGTGAGCTAGAAAGGCATTTTTGAATAGTTTTCTATCTACCTACCAAGTAGCACATACTTATTTTTTCCTTAAGGCAAAATTCAGGTGTTTGCAGGGGGAAAAATAAATGAAAAAAAGGAAGAAAACGCTAACATACCCAGTTTAAGACTTAGTCCTATTTTTGGCCTATGCTCTTCAGGTTGTTGTTGATCTGGCGAGTTTTCATGAGGAATAATAATACCACAGGGAGACTCATCCCCAGGAGTGTTGGGGGTCGCATTGCCACTGGCAGAGGAAACAGATGGGGCAGAACTGATGGGCCTCAGAGTTGGTTTGAGACAGGGTTTTTGCTCCGGCTCTTCTTCCTCTTCCACGGGTTCCTCTCGTTTTTCTTCCTTTTCTTGCTTTTCTTCTTCCTCTTCCTCTGATTCTGGTTCTTGCTTTATTTGTGGTTGTCTGCGCCTCTCAGCCTCTTGTTCCATCTAAAACCAGAAATAATCTGATTAACTCAGACCATAAACGTATTCAACTGGTTTTGTTTTACATTATCATTCATGAAATCACATTTTCTTTTTAACTAGGAATAATGAAACTCTGCCTGCTTCTATAATCAGAAAGCTGAGTAAATCTTTAAAGTATATTAGGCAACTCAAATCCTCAGCCTGGTTATGCACAATTTTTTTCTAGGTAATGGCTGAGGGTGACAGTCACATGTATTCACAAACAAAAGGAAAAAATAGGGGGAAACAGGGAAGTTAGGCATCCAATGCCTATTATAAAATGAACACTTCCCCCAAAATTATGAAAGATAAAAAATAATAAAAGAGCATTATAAAGCTTAGATGAAAAGATCAATTTTGTGAACATGAAACAAAAACAGAAAAATAAAAATATATGTCCTTAACTACATAAAAATTCAACATTTGTGCATGATATGGCATAACACCATCTATCAACTCACAAAGTACAATGATCATTAAACAATCTGTAAAGTGGTCAAACCTACTGGCAGAGAATTAAAAAATAAGAACAGGGAAAGCCGGGATGGCTCAGTGGGTTAAGCGCTCACTTTGCAGTGCCAGGGACTGGGGATCGAATCCCAGCCCCGGCCCCGGCCCGTGCGGAACCATATGCTGAACTGGGAGCTCCCCCAGTTCAGTTCTCTCTCTGTCTCTGTAGCTCTCTCTCTCTCTCTCTCTCTCTCTGTGTCAAAAATAAATAAATAAATAAATAAATTTATTAAAAAAAAAATATAAGAACGTCCCCAATCTAAAAGTTACAATGGTAAGTATTTAAAATGAGACTGACAACATGCCATGATGCTGAAAATATGAAAAGACATAAGAGCTATAAATTGGTAAAATTCTGGATGGAAGATTGTCAAAAAAAAAATTTTGAAGGTGACTGTGGCTCCACCCAGCGAATAAAATACAAGTGTTTTATCATAAACTACATTGCCACACGTACCTGTACTATAATAAAATACACAGAGGGGAGAAAAAACGTGAACAAAAACCAAGACGAGATGTACTTGTCATACGCATAGCAGTAATAGCAACTCATGATGAGACATTATCATCACACGCAACAAAGAGTCAAAAACGTATCAGAAAACAGTGTGTAAATTATAACCCCACTTAGAAATCGTATACGTGAGGGGGGTATACGTATATCTGTGTGATGACATTTTAAAAAATAACCACAGATTAATAATGATTATAAGTGACTGAGAGAAATCAGATGGTTTTTAATATCATCGTGTTCTATGAGGTCTGGCAATTGAGTTTGTGAATTTGCGAGCTTGCCACCATGCACTTACGTTGGCAACACTGTACAAACAACTCCGTACAGTTTCTTAACTTAGTATATAAGTGTCTCACAGTGGTGTTCGTTTACACATGTGGCAGTGTCTTGCTGAGTGGCATTTATTATTGTTGTTGCATGTTTTTGTGTACTATCATGAGAATATCAAGAGCATGAATTAGAGTAGGGGTGTCAAACTCAACTAAAACATGGGCCATTTGGTGCAACAGGCAAGATTCACGCGGGCCACATCATATTTACAAACGTCGCTGGAACTGAGTCAGTGCGTTTATACACGCCCACAGGCCCCCAGGAAAGGCACTGGGCCACATGTATACTTGCCTTCAGTAGTTAAAGGGTTAACGAGGAAATTGTGTGTACAGTATTGCCTTGATCTCCCCTAAGTGCTATTTTCTTCATAACAATTTTTTCTATTTTCATTTTATTTCAGAGCATCGTGGGCCACAAAAAATTACCTCGGGGGCCGCCAGTTTGATACCCCTGAATTAGAGCAAACATTCAATTCCTTGTTCAACTTGGCAAGAGTGGAAATGAAATCAGGGACAGGTCAATCCAAGTTTATGGGAATAATGACATGAAGAAAATTGCAGTGTACAAATGGATTAAATATTTTTCTGAGGGGAGAGAAATTATCACAGATTAAAAGAGATCAGAGTGGCCAGTAACAAGCAGAAGCAAAACTGACAAAAATATTGCAGAAATTCATCCAAATCATGGGCTGACTATGAGAAGCATAGCAGACCAAGTAAACATCAACAGAGACAGTTAGGAAAATCTTAACTGAAAATCTTGGCATGAGAAAGGTGTATGCAAAAATGGTCTGGAAGGAGCTCACTGATGAACAAAAACAAAGGAGAGTCGAAGATTGCAAAGACCTTTTGGAGAGGCAAGACGATATTTTGGGCTGTGCTATTACCAATGATGAAACATGGGTGGGTGTACCACTACAACCCTGAAACAAAGCATCCAAGTGCACAATGGAAGTCAGCCAATTCTCCACAACCAAAAAAGTTTCATCAATCCAAATCAAAAGTCAAAACGATGTTGCTAACCTTTTTGGTATCAGAGGGACTGTTCATTATGAATTTGTACCAACTGCACAGTCAACCAACTTGACCATTTGGAAGTGCTGAAAAGGCTGCATGAAAAAGTTAGATGAAAACACTCTGAACTATTGGCCAACTCATAGCTCTTCCAACATGACAACATACCAGCTCAGATAAGCATAGTCTGTGAGGGAGTTTCTAGCCAGTAAGCAAATAACTGTATTGGAACACTCTCCCTACTCATCTAATCTGAACTCCAAACTTATTTCTTTACCTAAAGATAAAGGAAATACTGAAAGGAAGACATGTTGATGACATTAAGGATATCAAGGGTAATACAATGATGGCTCTTAATGGCCATTTCAGAAAAGAAAAGAGTTCCAAGTTTGCTTTGAAGGGCAAACTAGGCACTGGTATGGGTGTGTAGCTTTCCAAAGGGAGTACTTCAAAGGCGACCACAATGATATTCAGCAATGAGGTATGTGGCACTTTTTCTAGGATGAGTTCATGAACTTAGCTGTTACACCTCATGTGTTGTCTGACCTTTCTATTTACTCATGTACTTGTATTTTATTAACAGAAAAAAACACTATTTCATTTTGAAAAATAAAATGGATATGTAAGACACATGGTATCTGTTAACAGTTATATAACAAATTTTAAAAGGCTGATATGAAGAATTTATAGTATTAGGTTCATGATATTCCTTAAAGCAAGAATAGGGTATTCCATGTACTATGACACAGTATTTTCCTTTTAATGAAACGATGTTCATGAAAACATCTTTAATTTATTTTGGAAACAAAATATTTAGGGTGGCAATGAAAGAGGAACTGAAACCACAAAATAACACTGTAGAAAGGTTTGTAACAAAGTTTCATTAAAAGAGATTTTTTGTGTACCTTAAGTAATACTTCATAGAAATAAAGGAATAAGACATCTGGAAGATGTTCAGTAAATCAACTACTACTGATGATTTGCATAATAAAATTTTTAAAAAAATACTAATAATCTCCAAAATAGCAAAAGTCATGGAGCATGAAGGTGCATTTGCCTTATAAACTGCACTATATCATAACTGGCTTAAGATGACACGATAATCTTCAAAGAATATTGTTACGAATGTGATAGTAACTCACCCTCTGGAGCTCTGCATCTGGATCTGGGTGTCCTTCTGCCAGAAGGCGCTGCCTGATCTCCTCTAGCTCTTCCTTCTCTCTTTTCCTATCTCGTTCGTCTGCTTCCATTTCCTTTTCCCTATCACGCAACCTTTTCTGAAGAGCACTTCCTCTGCAAAAGAAAATCATAACAGATAACAGGCCTTATTTAATAGCCAGATCATCAATTATTACACATAATGTCTCCAAAAGTGTTCTTTTAATACTAAAAACTACATGCATATTTTCAATATGTCGACTGAAGACTTTTAAATGTTTTGCGTATCTGAAAGAACATCCAAGACAGCATGCTCTTTACATGTTACTGCTTAATTAGATCATCTTGTCATATATCACCATGCTTCATTGTTAAGTTATTCTAAATAAGTGTCTAAAACAAAGAGAAAAGTAGCTTCCAGAAAGAACATAAAGCTCTCATTTTGTGCCTATTCTATAGGGAAACCCCAACATGTAAGTTGTGTTTTCTTGGGTGCCAAGTTGTGAAAAATTAACAAAAGAAGTACTAACACTACGAATAGTTCTATACCTTCAATTAAAATCAATTCTTTCCTTCATGGAAAAAAATCCTAGCCTTCTAGAAAAAGAAAGAAAGCAGAGATTCTCTCTACCAGTTTCTCTCAGACTGTTGAAATTATATATTGCTATTTTATGATTCAATAATTTTACCTCTTCTACAAAGTCAAATCCTTGGCATTCTTTCAATTTAAGTTGCTAATACCAATATTTTTATTGTTTTATCTCCAGTGTATTAAATTTAATTGTATGTTAAATGCCTTTACTACATGCTCAGATCGCACGTCAGGTATCTGAGAGATCTAAAACAAAAATTAAAATCTAGCCTATATCCTTGGGGAAATTATAGTTTGGAATAGAGGGAGCAGAACAAAGCAAACAATTTTACCACAGTGCCATATGTGCTAGAGTAAGAGTAATTTAGAAATGCTATTGGAACAAAGAGATGAGGCTGAAGGCAGACTTCACAATAATGTACCAATTGTGTGTGAGGCAGAAGGATGGAAGAGACGTTCAGTTTGCTATTTGGCACTCTTGGAATCCTTAAAGACAAAAATCTTCAGCCCATCTTCAATAGTTATACAGATTAGTTATAACTTGCTATAAAAATTGAACCTCTTTGAAACATGAAGAAAAAATTAATTTGTTGTTATATTGTTAAAAACTTGTGCCACAAAAAGATGCATAGACTTATCCTCTTATAACAGCTCTTTCTCCACTGCCAACCCTCTCACAAAACAGTATATCAACTATGGGAGTGATTACAAAATAGAATGTGCAGGTTTCTTACTTATCCCACTGAGTGAACTGTACTCTGGTAGATAAGGGGAAATACAGCTAATAAAAAGCTGAAAGTATGAGTTCATAAAGCAAGGCTTCTTTACCTGTAATATTTGGGATCATCTCTATCATCATCATAGTCTTCTAAGAATTCTTTGAGTCGTTTAGCTTCTTTTGCCTTGTAAGGAAATGAAAGACAAAGTGTTAAAATGAACAAAACAGTCGTTTAGATTTAGATTACATTATCTCTTTCCTCCCCCTTACTTGGGAATAGAATTTTCTTATCTATACTAACTTGAACTAGATAATTCTCATATATTTCATATATTAAATGTGAGTAACAGTAGATTTTTTTTTTTTGCCTCTGATTCACAAAACAAGTCATATTTAGGACTTATCTGTAAAATAAATACCACATATGGTATGCTACAATAAATTTCTCTCTGAATATAATCTTCAAAGCACAGTAATTATTTTCTAATGAAACCTGAGCATACCAAGAAACAAAACTGAAAACTATCTTATTAATAAATCTGTTAACCAAACAAAAATATTTTATATTTCCTTTGTAGATAGATGATGCTACAAGTAGTTTTTATGAACTGCAGGATTGAAAATTTAGTCAAATTCATGAAGCAATCCAAAAGGTAATGCCTACCTCCCTTTGAGTAAACAAACCATGAAAGTATATGAACTTCTTACTCCTACTTTTAGAATTTCATATACAACAAATATTATATTTAATAGCAGTTATACCTAACAATTGCATGTGTGCAAATGTACACTAAAATTAATGTATATTCTACATTTACATCTATTATATAGAAAACTATTATATATACATATAAAGCAGATGATAGGTCTCTGACTACAGTAAAATTTTAACACTTCATCCAGTTCAAATGTTAACTCTGTAAAGACTTCCCCAATTTAATCATCTATCCATGACCAACTCCTCCCCTTGACAGAATTAATCATTCTTCCCCTGTACTCACAAAATATTGTGAACACACTTTTATCATCCCTTATTCTAACACATGGTACAGTAAGTACTTTCTTTATCTGACAATACTATCCACTTGTTTCAAAGTCAGAAGCATTAGTTATTTCTGTAAATACAGTACTTACTTAGCACAAGGCTAGGATATAATGCACATTTAAAATTTGTCAAAGGAATGAAAATAGATTGTCATATAATAACAACAATACTTAACAAATGCCTAAATAAAACACAGTTAAATATAAAATATATGGGGAGGCTGGGATGGCTCAGCAGGTTAAGCGCTCGCTTTGCAACCCTGGACCCTGAGAATCGAATCCCAGGCCTAGCCCAGGCAGACCCATATGCTGAACTGGGGTGTGCCCCTAGTTCAGTTCTTGCCAGGGCCTATGTGGGAGGCTCCCGGTCCAGTTCCTGGCCTGTGTAGCCCTGCATCCACCTGTGGAGTGAAACTATATGGAAAACTAATGCTGTCAACTACGGAGACTGCTCTGGGCCCTCCCCATTCTCTCTGTCTCTCTCTGTCTGTCTCTCTGTCAAAAAAACAAAAAAAATAAATCTTTAAAATATATACATAAGTTACCACTCTTGAAGAGTAGAAGCTTCCAGTTTTTTTACATCAGCTACTTCTGTTACTTGAACATTGGTAGAATGTGCAAGTACTAACTGCTTTTGTAACTGGATTTTTGGAAGTTCCCAAACAAAAACTAACAGAAAAATTCTCTCTAGAAATCCAGGTTTCAGATTTGCTTGTAAAAAGCAGAATCACCTCAAATCTATTCAACAATGTTGTTGATGACAAACATTTAATTTCTTCAAATAATTATGTCTCTTTCTATAGTATTCTCTATTTTCTATCCTAGGGGTGAAAAAATAATTCTAGAATAGAACCTGCAGTCCAGGGAAATAAAAATTATTTTAATAATTCTACAACTTTAGAGGATGCACTATCCAGAAAACCCATTATCATCCATCTAGTTACTGCATGCCCCCACTTTTGGTTACTTGCAAAAATTCCCTCTGTTTCATGTTCAAAAGCTTTTTGAAGAAGATTCCTAATTTCACTCAAGGTTTTGGAAGAATAATCTCCAAATTGGAGATAAAGAAACTTTCATGAAATTCTGGCAAAGACAGAACACATAGAACATACTACTGAAGCAAATACTATAATAAAATATATTTTTGTCAATTTACTAGGTAACAACCTATACCAATTGCTTCACTGTTATAATTTATCACACAATGTAAAAAAAAAAATGCATTTTTATGAGTATCATATAGTTGAAAGAATAAGTTATAACTTAAAGAAAAACTATAATCCACAAATATTATATATAGAAGACAATAATTGTAATTTACAAAAAGGTCTTCTCATAACACGCCCTCCATCCAAATGTACTGCACCAACAAAACAAGGATATGAAAGCCTCTTCAAATTCAAAAATTTTGCAGATTCTTAATCAAAGAATGTTCTAGAAATACACATTTTATGCATTTCTGTATGACAGATTTGATAGTATGCAAAAAAAATTTTGTTTAGACAGCAAAAATGTGAAAAATTGTAAGGAAAAGATTTTAGTGTACTCAAAATGTCTCAAGGTTGCTTGAAATACATAAAATTATACTTGGAGGTCAGACATTTTAATTATAAAGTTACATCTGATTATCAGTAAAGATTTGATCTGATCTTTATCTGAAAAATCACTTATTTTTAACCTCTAATCTTACCATTTCTCTTCTTCTTTCTTCTTCTCTTTCAGCCTCTTTCTCATACTCCCGGGTTTTCTTCCGTTCTCGGATTTCCCAATTCTTAAGGCGCTAAAAAAGAAATTGTAATACAAAAAGCTTTAAAAATGTACAAAGGGTTCTAATATTTCTGGCTAAGCTATTAAGTACCAAGCTTTAAAGAATAAAAGCATTTCCTCAATTCACCTCTTGATAAGCAGCTTCTTTCTCTCGGAGCTTTCTTTCAAGTTTTCTTCGTTCATATGCATCTTCTTCATCCTCTTCTCGGTCTCTCTTCTTGTCTTTCTCTCTCTCACGCTCCCGTTCCCTTTCTCGCTCTCTCTCTCGTTCACGTTCTCTTTCTCGTTCACGTTCTCGTTCTCTCTCTCTTTCCCGCTCCCGTTCCCTTTCACGATCTCTGCTCTTTTCCCTATAAAAAGATTTTTTAAAAATCTGTCAGTATCCTTCCTATTTTCATTAAAAAACCAAAGAAAAGAACATGCTTTATGAAATACAAGTATACAAACTCACAAGCCAGAATTTACCTCTATATTTGTCAGAGTGACACAGAATATCATTCTAGCCCCAAACTCTGAATTGCATTCTAAATTCAATGTTAATGCTTACTGGGATCTCAGAAAAGAAAAAAAAAACCATAACTCTGGATGTAAGAAATACAAAGGGCTAATGAACATGTTAAAAGATAGTCTACTTCACATGATCAAGGAATAAAGATGTTGGCAAAGTTGTAAAGGAAACAGCATTTTGGCATGTTTCATGGAGAAATTATAACTATATCAATAATAAAAAGCTCTCAATTAATTTGAAGTGATAAAATCAAATTACAAAATATATATAGTATGATATCATAGATCTAATACAAATACACCTATATTATATATGAAACAATATACTGTTTATGGATTCATATCTTACTAAATGTATAAAAACACTGATTTTATACATGTCAAATTCTTAGTATTTGAAAACTAGCATGAAAAAAAGTTTTTTCTACCTACTCTTCCCCTTCCTTCCATTTTTCATTTTTGTTCCACCTCATTCCTAAAGCACAAAGCACTTCAAGTGATTCAATTAAAATCAACACATTAAGAAAACATTTTAGATAGGACAGCAAAAACAAGGTGAAGTTACTAGAAGCTATAAAGAGTAAATACAGACTGAGAAGTGAGTTATGACTGTCCAGTGGGCTATTGGACCAAATAAAGATACCAGGGGCTAAAAGCACTGGTGCTAGAGTTGGTTTCCCAATATACAGGACCTCAAAGAAACAATGACTAGGAAGAAAAGTGTCCAATGGCCCAGAATGACAAAAGGGAATCACGCCTGTCCATAACACTGGGTGAAACACTGGGTGTGTTCTGGGTCTCTGTAAAAATTAGCTTCAGACAGAAACTAATCCTAAAGTTGAAAATTGTTATTTTAACCAAAGTTTTCCCTGTGAGGCAGCAGCAAACTGGGCATGCTATGTGACTAAGAAATTTCTCTCATCGCATAATTGTTAATGATTCTCATAGCATGCTAACCCGCAGTTCCATTAAAGCTATCAGAAAACAGTGACTTCTATAAAGCCTTACCTTGATCGACTCCGATCCTTATTCCGATCTGAGCTCCTTTCCCGATCGCGGTCACGATCTCTCTCTCGATCCCGATCTCGATCTCTCTCCTTCGTCCGGTCACGATCCCTATCCCGTTCTCGTTCCCGCTCCCGTTCCTTCTCCTTTTCTCGTTCACGTTCTCTTTCCCTTTCTCGTTCCCGTTCTCGCCTTTCTCGTTCCCTTTCACGCTCCCTCTCTCTTTCTCTCCGTTCTTTCTCAATTTCCTGTCTTTCTTTTTCTTTTTTGCCTTTCTCTTCTTCCAGTTTCTAGAAACCAATAAAAGTACTTTTAGAGTTAATTCTGTAGCTCCAGTATTCAGACTTTTCCCGGCGCAATGCCCAATATTGGGAACCAAAAATAAAAAGGAAAAACAAACAAAAACCCAAACCACTGGTACTTTACTATTAAATACTTGTGGTTTTACTCAACAAATTAAACTGAAGCAATCACAAGACTAGATAGATTTCGTGCAAAACCATATGCTCTACACAGACCAGGAATCTCAATCTTGGATGCTGGGAGATTGTGTCAAGTGTGGCTGGCCACTCAATGGTTATGTAATAATCAATGTGACCATGAGGAATGAATTTTCATAATAATTTCTAGAAATACAATCACTTGGCTAAAATGTAATTCTTCCCATTATGAATTTCTATAAATCAGTGGGACTACTGACACTAATTACAATACCATACTTCCCATTACCTAAATGTTACTAGTTGTGGGTTTTAAAGGAATGTGGGGAAGGAGAATCAGGTCATTGTAATGCAAGTAAATAATCTGCCCTTTGGGTTGCCCACCCTCCAAAACACAAGGTGAATTCGGCCAAGATCTGTCTTATTGTGTGTAGAAACATTTACTCCCACCATTACAAGATGGACAGCCCACCAAATACAGAAAGTTTGAAAATCACTCACTTCAAGCAATAATGTACATAATTGTAATATTTTCACTTAAATTAACTGTAAAAGCAACATATTTATGCCCATTATGCCTATTAGACAGTAAAAATATATCAACAATGATAAATCCATCCTTGGAAGGAACGATTGCATATTAACTTACAGATGCTGTGCTAGGACATGGATCGCCAACACTGGATTAACCTTGCCTACAAGCTATGTTCTGGGAGGAAGAGCAAGTACATGGTTCACAAATAAACCAAATAACAAAGTCAGACCAAGTTTGTGCCCTGACAAGTATACCAGTGCACCACATGGTTTCTACCCAAACTCAGAAAAAAATACCCCAAATAGGAAAATACAAAACAAAACACATTTATCCCTTTGGTTCCATGTTTAGAGTCACTGAAACGAAATTTAAACTGTAACAATAAAATGTGCATTTTTCTTTTTCTCAGTCATGTACAGCATTTAAAACAACTTTAAAAAGCAATCTTACCTGTTACACTTTTTCTCTTGCTCATGGATCAGAGAACTGATAGACAATTATTAAAGAAAAGCTAATGCATGAGAAATCAATGTATTCAGCTGCTGTGCCAGTCTATACCAAAGTAGAATGTAGGCAAAGCCAATACTGAATACATTGAAATTATAAAAGGAAGAGAAAAGAAATGGCAGAAAAAGGACAGAAACTAAAAGCTATATTTAAAGGGGAAAATACTAATTTCTGAAACAGTTGTAATTAAACATAAAAATGTTAATTGTAAA
Source organism: Craseonycteris thonglongyai (assembly GCA_004027555.1). Classification (NCBI taxonomy): domain Eukaryota; kingdom Metazoa; phylum Chordata; class Mammalia; order Chiroptera; family Craseonycteridae; genus Craseonycteris; species Craseonycteris thonglongyai. The sequence goes on from PVKE010007623.1 coordinate 46,037, forward strand.
GTGAGGCTAGACTACATAAAACTTACCTCAGTGTCATACACTTATAAAGAAATTTGTTTATTTCTGAGATAATACATACTTACAGATTATTTTAGCTGTTCCAATAATTTCTTTTGTAGAATTCCTCAATTTTTTTACTCTTGCTTATTCACTGCACTACTTATTTCTTAGGTACGTATATAGTTTCACTTATGTAAAGAATTTGTTTCAGAACTCATTTCAAAAGTTTTGTTCTAAGTAAATAAAAAAGTGAGTGAATCTGGTCCATACTAAATACATTTCTAAAAGATTACATACGCAGTAAACAGATACAGGTACAGACGCGTGCGCGCGCGCGCGCACACACACACACACACACACACACACACACACACACACACAACTTTTAAGACAAAGACCGGAGAATGAAGAAGTGGGTCTAAACAGATTTAAGAAAGTAGTAATGAAAAGTAAAGAAGAGAAAAAAAACCATAAATCTTACCTTATTCTCTCTTCAGACTCATCCGTGCTGTAAATGGACGCCCCCTGCCACGCTGATACCCTGACATTCTGTGGTTATTTAATAAACTCATACCAAAACATGCAAAGGTTCACTGAGCTCATTTTTTGTTACTCAAGTTTTAAACATTTCCTTTAACGATACCACCCAATAAAAAGAACAGCGTTTCCTTTTTTTTTAAAGCACATTTTGAATATTCAGAACATTCCCCCCACAGTGAAATAAGTCTAAGGCAGTCAAATGCCTGACAGCTTCTCAAATTCTAAAGAAAATATCTTGAATTAATTTTTATAAACCATGCCAGGGTTTAACAAATAACAAAAGGTGGTAAACTATACACACAACTGTACACCATTCTCAAGCTTACTCAGACCCTGAATGTGAGTATTGAACCTAACCAAAAGTAGTCCTCTAAAATGACTTTCCACAGACTACCCTTTTATTTCTAAAAATTAATTTGGGAGGAATGCACTTGTGCTTTTAGACATATGTAATTCCTGAAAAAGCACTGTGTATGTGAGCTAGGGGTGGGCTTGGATAATAAGTGCTCGGCTTAATTGATTCAATGGTATTAATTGTCAATTTGAATTTTGAAAGCAATGAGAGAAAAGATTAAATAAAGAGAAAGTGAATACATTTCACTGAATTAAAGATCACTCAGTCTTATGAGTTAACGAGTAACATCTTATTATCTCTAACATCAAAATATATTTCATGCAGTGTTTTATATTTCACTGTCCATAAGCATCACCTTCAACATCAGCGAACACACACAAATACACTAATTGAGAGAAGCGTTCAATAGGTGAAATTCATGACTGGGATTTACTAGGCACAAATACTCAATTCCAAGCCAGTTACCCCTTTGCATATTTTTCTGAGGGGGCATCCATAAATATAATAAAAAACAGAAGCTCATACTTACATCCTATTCCTTGTTACTTTCCAAGCTGTGTGTTTCATCTTGCATTAGTCACCATATGATCTCTATCATAATGGTGGGGGTCAATGAATAGATTAGCTTTATGGGCATTTACAGTTCTTCCATGCATCTAAAATTTGGTAAGTCTGGTAACCACTGACCTACTTTTTAAAATCGCCCCCTCTCAACTTAAATCTATACAAATATAAATCTTAAATTTTAACCTCAGCTCTAAAGAAAAGGTTTTCCTAAGATAAATAACTGCCCCCAGAAATACACTATAGTGTTATGTTATCCTGCCCCCTTGAATCTAGTTTAAATCTGATTTTGATGTTTATGTTGAAATCTAAAAAAAAACTAGCTTCCATTCAAACTAAAGTGAGATGACTGCAGAGTGGTAAGCAACTGAAAAAACTAAGTACAATATGTCAAGGACCACTTTAATATGGTATTGGTCTTCTATGGTATTGGTCTTCTACGGTATTGGTCTTCTGTTTGTTTCTATCTAAATACCAAATAAACCTATAAAAAGCACTTAAAATTATATTCTAATGTAAGGTTGATTTCTTTTTGTCTGTTTGCTTTGGATTCTGTAAAAAGTCTAGATTGGTATCAAGTGAAAAAACAAGAATACTACCTTGTGCGTGTCTCTGAATTTGCTGATCTCTCGGGATATCAGGTCTCTTTTGTCTTCTTCCATTTCTATAGCATTTATATCCTCCTAAAAGACAAGGGGACAGGAGGGAATACATAAAAATCAATCTAATAAAAACTAAAGGTTAGATATTCTGTATAGGTCTCAGAAAAGAAAGGTATAAATTAATAAAAAGAACTTGTATAATAACAAGTCTAATAATAAGTTAAACAGTGATAAATCAGATAGACAAGAATCACAAATCTGGCCATTAGCAGTGAAGATAGTTATTGTCAAAGCCTACAATGTAAACAAACCTTAGTGATGAGTGGATAAGGGATCAGTGGTGCCACTGGAAATCTGCGGAAAATCTGTGAAAAAATCCACAAAGACTTAAAAAAAAAACACAAAAAAACCAAGAATACACATTACTCTGCAAAACAATACCTTATATATTTACACTATAAGCGATGTAAAATTTCCGTGGCATTGATTTCAAATTACTTGACAATGAAAAAAAAAATAGGTCTTACTCTCAATAACCCCTCCCATCACCCACCACCTCCTCTCCTTCCAACTCCTCCAAGCAATGCAATAAGGTCTTCATACTATCAGGATTTTTTCCTTGATCCCTTCCAAGATATAGAAAACAATCATACCACGAAAATGTACCCATAACTCCTGCCATAAAGGCAGGATTTCTTTGGTACTCTCCCTCTCAACCCACATCAAACAAGTATGTCTAGTTATTTTCTCCTTTACCATTAATGGGAGGAGAGAGAACACTCTACAGGCCTCAATTACCCTTTTACCGGACTGACTGCATCAACTACCAATCTCAACTATTAATATCAACATTTCATCAGACAGGATTTTATTGACCTTGTGAGGAAGAATGAGCCAAGTAATAAAAATGTATTTGGCCACAAAGAAAATCAAAAATAGCCAAATAAGGCACTGAAATCCACAATAATATGAACTGTAATTACCCCTTAAAATTAAATCACGTTTCAGTAGTTTTTCACAGTATATGCAATCAATGTATATAACATACATCCAAAATTTTTGAAGAACACTCTCCATAATTTCTCTAAGTTTATCCAAAAGAAATGATTATAAGGAAATGAAACATCGCTTCCACACTAGACTCCCTACTGTTCAATTAGCTTGGTCTGACAGAGTGGTGACAATATAATACACTGGAGAGGAGTGTTTCAGCTTGTGCTGCTCCTTCATAGTCCTCCACTTAAGAATCTGAACAGCACCACTGTCCACAGAGGAGAATGAGATTTGGTTTATAAAGACATGGTAATGATGTATAGCTGTGGGGGGCTGCTCTGGGCCCTCCCCCCTTTTCTCAAACAATAAATCTTTAAAAAGTAAAAAACTAAAGAGAGCTAAAAATTAAAGAATGGGTAAAAACCCTCAGTGACTGAGACTGGCATCCTGCTTGGAGCAGAAACAGAACAATAATTAGGTAGTAAGGCAAAAACAAAACAAAACAAGGTCAGCCCTTTTATAGCCAAACAAAAACAAAAACACCTTACTTTATACCCTTTAATATTATGTCCTGTACTTCATCATTCAAGTTTTCTTTCCCTTACTTAATTTGAATCCACACCTAAGCACAAGCTTCCATGCCAGTGAATTTCAAACATAGAAAATAGGACTGTTTTGCAAAAAAAATTCAGTTCATTGGTAAAACGTGGTCAAATTAGGCTTAACAGTATATTGTTATAAATGCCAGACATTCTGTTTTCCCCTTAAAACTTGAAATGTAATGAAAGCACAAGAGTGTGACACCATAAAAAATAAACTGTAGGGGAAAGCCGGGACGGCTCAGCGGGTTGAGCGCTCGCTTTGAGGCCACGAGGACCGGGGATCGAATCCCGGCTCCGGCCCAGGCAGGACCCACATGCTGAACTGGGGAGTTCCCACAGTTCGGTTCTCTAACTGTCTCTGTCTCTGTCTCTCTCTCTATCTGTCAAAAGTAAAATAGAAATAAATATGCACTGA
>PVKE010007624.1:0-50207 GCA_004027555.1 Craseonycteris thonglongyai
CAGTTTGTATGTAATATTTGAAACTCTTTTCTTTCTTTCTAGATGCTCTGTTCTTAGGGCTTGGAATCTGGGCATATAACAGAATTTAAATGATCCTCTCCCAAACCCCACTTTGCTAGTTGAATTCCCATATTCAGCTCCGTTAATAAGCCAGGGCATGGGACTTAGCTATGTAGTTATGCTTAAGATGTACATTCTGTCTTTTTGCTGAATAAAATTTCATATCAGTATCTCTGGTCATTGAAAAACGCTTTAGCATATACTTTAAATTCTTGCACATTTTCCCTTTCCTTACCCATTGCTAATGTATATTCATTGATTTATTACTTTCTTAACTTCATTTTATAATCTTTTGAGTTCTCCCAAATTCCTCTTTCTCAAACCTGATTATTTCTTGTTTTTCTTATTTATCTATTTTGGTCCATTATATTTAAAGTATTTTCCTTTCTAGATGAGCCTTCTAACTTTGAGGAAAGATAAACTTATCTTTTAACAATTTCTATTTCCTTTGCTTTTGTATAAATGTATTTATTCATTTATACATATATTTAATACCTCCTACTTTGTGTAATATTATAAAATTTGTTCTATATAAACTATCCATTTAATATTAGTTTGATAATAATGGATGTTAATCAGTAACTTAGCTCTTCTATATATTGCTAATCTGTTATTCATATTACTAGGACTTAAGTTTTGTGTTGCTCCATTTTTACCATTTCATGTTAAGAAATAATATTTTTCTCATATGCACAAGTTACTCATCAAATTTTTATTTTTAGTTAGACCTAGATTACCTCTGATAATTTGGTTACCTTTTATTAATTTTGTTAATATATTGCCTGTTTTTTCTTGTTGCTTGCTTGTTTACATGTGAGGGGAGGCCATTTTATTATTTGTTCTAATGCAGAAGTTCAAAAACTTGATGTGTAGAAGAATCACTTAGGAAGCTTTGGGAAACTAGATTCTTAGGGAGTCATTCTAGAATTATCTATCTGAATTATCTGATAAAGAACCCAAGAAGCTATATTTGTAATAAGTCCCACTAAGAATCTTAGGTGAGACAGTCAGCATTAGTCCCTGGACAGACATCTGGGACCCAGTGCTAAATGGTTTCCCATTTGGGACTAGGCATATTTAAATACTTGAGGAAAATAAAATAATGAAGATGGGCAATATTCTTACATTTATGACATACTTCATTATGATGGCATTATGTGGTTTTCAGTCTCCTCAGTAGGACTGTTACTCCTTTAAAAACAGGAGCTGTGACTTACTCATTGCTAAAATTCTATACCTTGTCTCCATCTTGACACATAGGGACTCTCCACACAGATTTGATAAATATAGAAACTGTCGGGCTCACCAGTAGCATAAATCCTGTTTGGAAAAGAACCCAGAAACTGTTGGAACTGCTCCTTATCAATGATCATGGCTTTGTGAGAATCTGACAGGATAAGTCTAAAGCCACCTCATTTAAAATGATAGATTATTTAAACAAGAGAGGAACACTTCTTTAGACAAGCAGGGGTGAGTGGAAAGAACACAGGAGAAAAGAAATATGGGGGGAAATATGCAGATATGTGAGGCATGCAGGAAATGATTTTAAGAGTATTAAAATTCAACATATAGCTGCCACCTTCCTCTGAAAGTCACTTAACAAAAATATCCCACTGTATTGAATATTTTGCTACTGTAGCCGGATAGTATTACTCACAGTTATATCTTCCAGTTTCTTGCCTACAAAAATGGAATTTTGCTGAAATACAAGACAAACATTGTTGCGAAGTATTTTGAATTTTATTTTATGTTTCCAGACAGAAAAACACAATAATAGGAGGAGAGGAAGAGTCATAATATACAAAAGTTTATTTAGTATTTTTCAGTTTTTACAATGGTAACCAGTGAGACTTTTATCTTGTGTGGTGTTTGTGTATGTATGTGTGTGATGTGGTGTTCTACTTCATCTTCGGATGAGTCAAATCAAACATGATCTCTTTAAGATTTGTGTATTTTAGCTTGAAATTAGTATATAAACCTCAGATTTTTATAGGAAAAAGTTCATTTCTGATCACTCAATGTCACCAAATGAATAACTAGGAACTCTCATTAGTTAGTGTACTAGAAGTAAATCAGCCAAAATATAGTAATTTCAGAGTTCTAGTATCTTTCATTCCAACTTCAGCTATAATCTGCACGTTTGCATCATGGGTAAGCTGTATGGTGTTTTGAAGTCTGTAGAGGAATTGTTGTAAGTGGCTGTGTTTCCCAGTGGCATATATAAATAAGATTTCTCTTACTGAGGAGTAGGGCTGACATTAAGCAAAATGACAAAATGGAGGAAATGTAATTGAGAGGACCTCCCACCCACTGTTAAATTTCTTAATTATTAATCCTTCTTTAGCCTGTGAAATGTGAGCAGATGTGTATGTACGCCTACTGGGTGGACACTTCAAGTGTGTGGTATTTGGCACTCTATGTCCCTCTGACATAATAACCAGCAATGTCGCAGAGGGTGGCTGCTCTGGCAGTTCGGGTCCAGGACTGAGAACGATGTGGAGATTAGATCCAGGCAACTTGCCATGAACATGTAGTAAGGGAAAATGATGGAGTTTATTCTTCAAAGCCCTTGAGATTGGGAGGCTGTTGGTTACTGCCTCACAACTTGAAACATCCTGATAGGTACAAGGGATAATATTTCTCAATTCACTAGTTGCTAGTATAGAGAGTTAGTTACCAAATAGGTGTAGTTAATAAAGAAAATACATTGTACCCAAGGTTTAAAACATTGCAAATTTTAACCACATAATATCAAACTTCTTGAAGAAAAATAGGTAATATAAAAACTTATTCAATAGTAGAAACATAAAATCTTTGAATCTAAATATTCAAAGAGACCTTAGAGTTCTGTGTAGGCAGAAACAAACCTAAATATGTCTTTCCTCTTTAAGGATATTTGGTAATTGTGTAACTCATCACCCTTTTGGGTCAGCAAATTCTGTTGTTGAAAATTGTAATTGTTAGATAGAACTTTTTTAACTTTGGAGAAAATAATTTTTCTAGACATTAAGTTTTACTCTAATAGGAAATTGTGTTCTGAGTTAGGCAATTCTGTTGCTGCACAATCTATAATTATTAGTTGCATTTTTTTTTTAATATTTAGCAAAAATCTTTTTTTTGTTAACTTAATTTTTGCAAGCTTTACCCTCAAGAAAAGTTTAGATTAGATCCATTACACTGCTCACATGACAATTCTTAAAGTATTTGGAGACAGCTTTCACATTATCTAAAACACAATTCCCTAGCCCTAACTATTCTGTTTCTTCAACCATTCATCACAGAAAACCCTTTCTATACATTTTGATGAAATTGATTGTTCTTGTTCAGACAACTTGACTTAGAAATGTCTCTTTCAAAGTACAACAAGAACATATGACATGCCAGAAAGGTCATGCTCTGTACCTTCAGAGCATATGTAGATTTTTCTTCTTGGATATTTCATTTCTGTTACTACAACTTGGGATTGCATTCACTTTTTTAGAGGATGAATCAAGCAATTGGATCATCTAAACCTCTTAGGAATTTTCTATGTAATCTGTTATCAAGCTGATGTTTCATCTTTCCTTTTCTTATTTACAGGATTTTTCAAAACAATATAGAACTTTGTATTTATTTTTAATAACTTCCAAATAGTTACTTTAAAGTTAATATTCCTAAAGTAATTTGATAGTATGACAACTTAAATTAAACTTTTATGTTTGTTTGTGTTTATACATTTATATTATTAAAAAATAAAATGTTTCTCTTTTTCCTCAGTTTATTTGGTTTCTTAGGATTACATATTGCTATGATTTTATAACTGCAACATAATCATTGACACACTTGTTTTAAAACTATCAAAGTTAATGATATTATTCATTCATAGAGATTTTCCATTCCATTTATGTTACTTCCAAGAAAAATAACCTGCTCAAATGAAAACTATTTAAATCTATTAAGCATTATTTATAGTAATATGGATAGTAAATGAAATATTAAATACTGGTTGAAGTACAAAATCAGGCAAAAGGAAACTATCATGTTTGATGTTATAATAGGGCTTACCCTTGGGCTGTGATGTGTTATAACCAATGGGGAGAAGAGGCTACTTCTAGGGTTCTGATAATGATTTGTTTCTTAATTTAGAAACTAGATACATGATTGGTAGAAAGTCATCCATTTGTATACATATGATAGGTCCTCTTTTCTGTACCTCATACTTCAATAGAAAGTGTACATGTTGAATATTTTCTTACTGCGAATTATAATCATATTTCTCTAAACTATTCAGTGACCTGTTTTAAAGGCAAAATCTATTTTCAGTTTCACCTGGAAGAAGTGTTATTTCATCTACAACGTATTTATTTTGGTTACATTTTAGGGAAGCATTGTGGAACTACTACAATTTTGCCACCACTAAAGGACTGTGCCTATAATGAATGTTCCTTCCACAGAGCTTTGCAATGATGAAAGTACCAATGGAAACAGACTTGTTTGTGGAAATTGGTTGTGATTGGGTAGTAAGATGTCTTAACTTCCTCTCCATTATTCCTTCATGCCAGGAAGAGTAGCTTTTCTTTACAAAACTGGCTAATGACTATTCTATTTCTTTATTCTATTGGCTGCAGGCCTTTCCTGATGCTTTCATATATCAATATTGAAATCTGTTGAAAATGACAGAATCTTCCCATTAAAGATAATGTATCGCCACTTTGCTTCAAGACATTGGAACAAATCATAATTAATAGAAGTTAAAGAGAATGGAGTCACTAATACTGGTAGGATAAAATGAATAAAGAGAAGCAATAAATAGAAGAAGTAGACAAAGCGCATTAAAAAAAAAAAAAAAGGAAGTAGAAAAGCAGAAGTTCAGAGGAAGGAACAATAAGTTCCCTAGTATGAATCTTTAGCCTTGTCCTAAAAGACAACTTTTCATCTTAACACACTCAGAAAATCCTCTTTTACTTTTTTTCTTAACTGCATTTGTCACTTGAACAACATGAGTTTGAACTGTGAGGCTACACTTAAACACAATTTTTTCAATAAGTATTTTAAATGTATTTTCTCCTCCAAAAGATTTAATTGCTTCTTGTTTTTTATTTTTTTAAGATTTATTTTATTGTTTTTTGTTTTTTTTGACCCTCAGTTTCTCTTTTTACTGCCCCCCCACCCCGCCCCCGTGACCGTAGTGCTGGAGACCCCCGGTGGTATTTTATTGTTTTTAACAGAGAGAGACAGAGAGAAGGAGAAAGGCCCAGAGCAGTCTCCATAGCTATACATCATCAGTTTTCAACATAGTTTCATTCCACACAGGTGGGCACAGGGCTGCGCAGGGCAGGAACTGGGCTGGGAAGCATGCCTTGGCAAGCTGGGGACTGAACCAGGGGTCTCCCACCTGGGAAGCTTGCCCCTGTGAGAACCAATCTGGGACCACACCCCAGTTCAGCATGTGTGTCAGTGCAGGCTGGGGCCGGATTTGATCCTCAGACCCCAGGGCTGCAATGTGAGCGTTTTACCCAGTAACCCATCCCAGCACCCCGACAATGCTTGTCTTAATAACATTTTTTTTTTCTCTCACTTACTTTATCATAAGACTACAGTATATATATACTGCAAAATATCTGTCAGTATACTGTTTATGTTATCAGTAAGACTTGTGGTCAACAGTGGACTATTACTAGTTAAGTTTTTGGAGAGTCAAAGTTATATACAAATTTTTGACTATGTGAGGTATTGGCATTCCTAACCTAGTTGTTCAAGGATCAACTATACTTTAACTCTTCTAATAAACATTTACTGAGAGCCAGTCACTCTACTTGGCTCTGAGGATATCAAGGACTTATAGTCCTCAAGGTCCTGCCCCTAGGACACCTGCCATCACACTTGATGATCTATGGTTATAATTATCTTTATCCAAGATGCTGCCACGAGGATCAAATTCCTCAAGGTTTTCCTCTCAGGATGATCCAATTAGATCAAAGCTTCCAAAATCCAACACAATCTTTTAAAATTCTATATGTATTCAGGTGTTTAATTTTATATATGTGTACTTATATTTTGGGTTTAACTTGAATGTGTACAAATAAATACCATTTTATTTCATTTAGAGTTTATGATTGTTTTCAGTATCTCTTATTTTATGTTTTAAAGGTCAGGATATAGAGAAACAGATATTTCTTTAGTGCTTGTTATATATTTTTTTTCCTGGAAAAAAAGAAAAGAAAGAATTGTATAAAGAGGAAATGCAGTGCATTACAGAAAGGAATTAAAAGAAAAAAATTCTATGTCCCAGATAGTTAATTAAGAAAATCATTAGTTGAAGATCCATGGTGGATCTTATTTTAACTTTTTAAATGTTGAAATGATTTACTTTTCTTATATTATATGTGACATTTGTAGGTCTAGATAGCCTTAATTTTGTAATCACAAAATTTCTTTGGTATGGCAAATACAGAGAGAAAATTAGTCTTATGGGATCAAGAAGGGTAAAAAACAAACACAAAAACAAACAAACAAAAAAAAACACCAAATAACTTTTAGACTGCAAATAAACTGACAAACATTGCTGTGACTCACATAGCATTTGCACATGTGCCCACAGTGCAGTAGTATATTTCTCCAGATATTCTGACATCAACAGTGGCTTGCTTTTAAGAGCAGAGTTGAGCTCTTTGCAAGCACTTTACTTCTTAATTGTTTTTTCCTGCTATGCTGGGATATCTCGGGTGATGTTCTGACTATTTTAGAGGCCGGGGCAACCACATTTCATCCCTCATCATCAGAGTGAAAAAGAAATCTACACATTATATCCAGTTCAGGGTGTTTCTTTGTTTCTTCTCCCTCTCTCTCTTTCTTTCTTTTTTATGTTTCAACTTAAATGAGAGCAAATGTGGCATTTTTTCAATGCATTTGGTGATGTAAAATTTCTTCCTCTACTAAAGTAAGTTTTTTATCACAATATAGAATTTGATTCCAAGTAAATAGACTTAAAAGAAGAAAAAAAACTTTACTAGCATTCAAGTGATATACTATTACAGTGAATGATTTGATAATTTAAAGCAGTTAAATATTATCTCAACTATACTCACTTACATGGCTGACATTTTAATGCAAATGATATCAGTTGCAGAAAAATTTTTTTTATAAAGGTGCCATTAATATCATAACATTAAAGTTCATTCTAAATAATAAATAAATTAACGCATAATTATTGGGGGAAAGCATTATTTTTTTTTAAGGATTTATTTTTATTGGCTTTTGACAGACAGAGAGACAGAGAGAAACAGAGAGAAATGGGAGGGCCCAGAGCAGTTTTCATAGTTGACAGCATTAGTTTTCCATATAGTTTCACTCCACATGTGGGCACGGGGTTGCACAGGGCAGGAACTGGGCTGGGAGCCTCCTGCATAAGCCCCGGCAAGAACTGAATTGGGGGCACACCCCAGTTCAGTATATGGGTTCGCATGGGTCGGAGCCGGGATTCAATCCCTGGTCTCCGGGGCTGCAAAGTGAGCACTTAACCTGCTGAGCCATCCCAGGGAAGCATTATTTTTCCTGTACAATCCAAGAGGTAGGATAAATATCTAACATATTTCTCTTTTTCAAGCAGTAAGAAAAATACAAGGGGATATGTAACTAAATAATTAATAATGTGGCCTACTCGTAAGTATTCTTCCTAGAGGAGTTAAGAAAAGGGGAGGTCCATGAGAGTTGGAGCAAAGATTGATCCAGAAAGGTTAGGTAAGACTTAGATGAATGGAAGAAAGTGGGAAAGATATTTTTGGTAGTTCTAAACGCTTGATACTGAATGTGAGTCTGTGAGGAGAGAAGACTGTGAATAGAACAATTGGTACATGTTGAAGTATAGCAGGAGAGTAAATTAAATTAACTTGGGCCAAATTATAATGAACTTTAGATCATGAAGATTAATATAAGCAAAAAAACACACAAAAAACAAACAAACAAATGGCAACAACAATCAACAAACAAACAAATGGGCAGGAGAACATTTATTGTTCATATATTACAATTAATACTAGGTAACATTTATTATTAGCTTATCCTCTGCCAAACACTGTCTAAGAAGCTTACATAATTTATATTATATAATCCTGAGATCAAATATGTAAGTACAAGAGTATCATTATCATTTTTACCTTAAAGATGAGAAAACTGAGACACACAGAGAATATGTCACTAGACTATTTCACACAGCAAGTACAACAAAGAGAACAACCAAGATGTGAACCCAGCCAATGTAGCTTTCCAAGGGTAGATGTTTAAATACTTTGTCATCCGACATCACAGGAGGCTGTAGGCCTAAGCATTTATATAGTCCTGAAAACAGGTGTCATTACCCCAATTTTCAGAGTAATATGTCTGGTGTCCACAACCTATAACTATATCGGTTATAAATGAAACTTATATTTACCTGAAACACAATACAACCTTGACTGTGATTATAGTTGCAATAAAAGTACTGTAGATACCGAAACTTTGTGCCAAGCTCTATAGGAGGTGCTGAAGATATAACTCTGGGACTTTATAATTTACTATTTTATTATATATCTTTGCACTCACCCATATGCATTAATAGTTGCTCAAGTCTTAGTATTTCCTCCCAATTATCAACATTTACTTCAGTTCATTCTAAATTCAGCTTACCCAATTCCTAGACCTGTGATTTGAAGACAAGACAGGAAACAGGGACAGAAGAGGCCAACACTGCATGAGGAAAATACAGTTATCAGTTTTCTCTTGTGTGGAGCCAGATGTTATGACTATGAAAACAAATTGTTAATTATTTAGGAAGTTTAGAAGTGGAATTATATTATTGGTAGTTTGAAATTAGTCAATGTGGGATATATCTACACAGAAATTTAAAAAACACCATGAATTAGAGATTTTTAAAATTCAGTTATACACTGCCCTACTTCTTGATGAAATCATTTAACTTTCACCCTCATTTTTTCAGATGCCCAGTGTAGCTGTGTTTTGTGTTTTTTTCTTACAAAGAAAGTTCACAGGAATGGAGAAAGGGAAGGACAGTGCTATTTCTTGAGCAGCTATTATATATTAAACTTCTTATACATATTACTTGATATTTATGACAACTCTTTCACTTTGATACTAGAAAATGGTGGCTCACAAAGGTTATTTCCCCAACATTAGACAGATAATAAGAATTGGAGTTGAATTACTATGCAAGGTGTGCATGATTACAGAGCCCACAGTTGTTCCATTGCATCCCACTGACTGAATGTAAGGCAATAAGTTATCCTCCTAGGTCTGTTTAGAATTATGAATTTTGAAATGCCTTAATATGTAATTAATATAATTGCTTTGTTCATTTACTGATTCCATAGTACTCCAGGGGAAGTAACTGGGTCCCAAACTGAAAATGAGAGGTACATTTAATGTCAGATGGTAGTAATGAAAGAGCCAGACACTCAAACAGGTAAAGTAGGTACTGTCTGAAAGGCATTGCTTCCTGTTCAAAAGCATTTAAAATAAGTTGTGTTTTTTTTTGTTGTTGTTGTTTTTTTTAATGAGACAAATATAGGATTCTTGACACCCAGAAGTTTTATCACATTTTTGTTCCAGTTAAAGCTGAAACTGAAAATATAGTTTTGTACCAGCTCTCTGGGAGATTTCCATACCTCTTGAGTTTAATAATGGAGCCTAAAATGGACATCTTTAAAAAATATATTAAATTCTATTTTGGTTTAGGTAGAAATAAAAATGAAGTTAATTCAAGGGTATATTTGTCCTAATATCTAGATCTTCCTATAGATTTGTTGAAACTTGAAGAAATAAATCTCCCTATTCTCAGCTCTGCTGCTTATCATCTATTTACTACACCATACCACTGATAATTCACTAAACATTTTAACCCTACTTTCCTCTTCTCTAATTTCAGAACTATAGTAATACCTTACAAGTTTGGGTGATTATAGATCACATATATAACCTTTCTAATTTACTGTTCTATCCAACCTCTGTCACTTTCTTATAGAACTCTTAATTTTAGTAAACTTTTCTCACTATTTTTTGACGGGTACTCAGGACTTGGCTTCTCTGAAATGCCTCCCTTTCTCTTTTTTTCAAACTTACCCCATTTGAAGTTACAAATCGATTTTGATTCGCTCCCAGTCTTTCTAGTTTCTGATATCTTCTTTAGAACTAGTATTGTCTCTTCTAAATTCAAACTATGTTTTCCTCTTCCTCACCTATTTGTAATTATAAACTCTTTTTGTCACCTATTATAATACTTTGTACTTTGTGTTAGTGTTTTACATATACTTTTTCCTTTTTTTTTTTTTTTTTGTCTTTCTCCCAATCTATAGGTTGGGGCTGTTACATTTCTTCATATTTCTCACAGCACCAAGTAGATTGTTATGTACCTGGACAATCTTGAAGAACAACAACATTAAGATACACTAAATTCCATAGTCCTTTCAGGAGTGGTTAGTATAGAATTGTGCACAGTGTGAATGTTCAGTAAGTATTATGATAATTACTTATAATACTTCTGTTCTAATCAAAGCACTTTCAAAGAATCTAATCTTTGGAGCAGCTTTTTAAAGTTTCTTGACCTGAATTAATTCTCATGAAAATTAACAAAAACAGTCATTATGTACTTAATTGTGTTCTCCTAAATTTCATATGTAAAAGCCTTAACTCCCAAGAATTCATGATGTGACTATATTAAGGTTAAATGAAGTAATTAAGGTGGGCCTTAAGCCAGTATGACTAGTGTCCTTATAAAAAGAGGAGATTAGGAGACATACAGAGGAAAGACCGTGTGGAAGACCCAGGGAGAAGACTGCCACTTATAAGCCAAGGAGAGTGGCCTTAGAAGAAACTAAATCTGCCAACACCTGATCTCTGAGCTTTCACAACTATGAGTAATAATTTTGTTTGTTATGGCAGCCCAAGCGCAATAATACACCATATTAGAAGAGTGGACTTGATTGCATTCTTTCATTTCATCAGCTGTTTCTCTCTGTATTTGGCCCTTTTATTTAGGTTATGGGAGGAGCCAGTGAGTGCATTTGCTTAGCAGTTTGTTTGAGAGAGCCCAGACAAACACTATACTATGGTGATAAGAGTGGATTAATTGCTCTGCAGCCAGACTTCTTGGCTACAAACATCAGTTTTGTCCACTATTAGTTGTATATCCATGAGCAATTCATTGGTTTATTTATTTATTAATTTTATTATTATTTTTTAATTATATTTTATTGTAAAATTTAATGGGGTGACATTGGTTGATAACAATTAGGTAGTTTCCAGATGTACAAGTCCACATCACATCACCCATGCATCGCATTATGTGCCCACCTCCTAGAATCAGGTCCCCCTCCACCTCCATATATCTGGTGCCCACTCCCACCTCCCCCCACAACTCTCCCTCCTCCCTTCTCCCCCTTCTCCAGGTAACCACCAAACTATTGAGTGTGTCCATAATGCTGGTGCCCTCTCCCACCTCCCCTCCCTCTCTCCTTCCCCCCTCCTCCCTTTCCCTCAGGCAATCATCATTGGTTTATTTTTGTTTCAGTTGTTTCGCCTGAGAAATAGAGATAATAATCACATATTTTCATAAAGATGCTGAGAGACTTGTATCTTTAAACATACTAATGTTTATACCAGTCCTCGGCATGTTGTAAAGAATCTAGCTATTATGTAAAGATATTTATATTTACTGTATTACTTGAAGTTATTTACTTTAATAAATAGAATTCTGGCAATCTAACTAAAACATATTAGCATTGGGATTTAGGGTCCTGTGGTTTATAAAACATATTCCCAATATACTAAAAAGCTAAATTATTTACCAGTTTTTTGTGAGTATATATACTGGCTGTCTGGATTAAACAAAAACAAAATAAAACAAAAAACCCAGTCATTGTCAGTGTAACAAGAATGGTTACATGACAATATACTTTCCTGACTCTCTGTCTCTGTCTCTGTCTCTCTGTCTCTCTGTCTCTCTGTCTCTCTCTCTCTCTCTCTCTCTCTCTCTCTATATATATATATATATATATATATATATAATTTTTATGAACCCAAGAGGAAGTAACCTATTAGCACTTCCACTGTCAGAGAGAAAACATACATTTATTTCCATTGTTAAGTTGTCTGATATTCCTATGCATTTATTTAGATGCATCAGACAGTGGGTCATAATTCAATGAACCATCCTATTGAATTATGAGGTAAATTGGATATGTATCTGGTGCTGATGAATGGCCTCAAAAATGACTTCAATTGAATATTTTTCTTTTTATTATCCATGTTTTTCCTTTAAATTAGTTTTATAAAATGAAGGACACAATTACAAAGACATTTCTGTGATTTGAGATTATTGCTGTGATTGTTTTTAGATGTTTTTCCCCAAGGGAGTTGTAGAAACAACTGCCTTTGCACATTGCAAGCATCTAATCTGTTATAATATGATAATAAGTTTTAATATGGTGTGGTCTTGTGTTTATAAGCACAAATCTCATTGTAAATGTCAAAATAATTCAGATCTTAATATATCCCCTATAGTGATACATTAATAAAGGCCATAGGAGCAAGTACTGTAGGTAGTTATTTCTTAATGGACAAGGAACTTTTTGCTATTTTATTTGGAGATAAAAACCTAGAGAGACAATAAATAGCCAAAATTTTAATTTCAGAGTATGATGTGTGCTTTCCTCACAGCATGGGGGAATTTCCCTTGAAAAGCCTCTTTTATTAACCTACCTTGACAGTACAAAAACACGATAGAATTTCTTCCTCACAATTATCAAATTAATGAATAAATGTGTTATATTAATCACTGTGTTACAATTTTATATTGTGGTAGCAAAAGTGTTCTTGGAGCTCATCTAGTTTTGCACATTGCTTTGCAGATAAGAACACTGAGGTCAAATATGTTGAATGACCATGGACTATGTCTGAGTCAGATCTAGAATTCAATTCATTGAACTCCAAGTTCAATATTTTTTTAAGATTTATTTTATTATTTTTGACAGAGAGACAAACAGAGACAGAGAAACAGAGAAAAGGGGGAAAGCCCAGAACAGTTTCCATAGTTGTAGATGATCAGTTTTCAACATAGTTTTGTTCCACACAGGTGGTGGGGGGCCCTACAGGGCAGAAACCAGGCCAGGGGCCTCCTGCATTGGAGGCATGTCCCCATGAGCTGGGGGCCAAACTGGGGGCCTTCCACATGGAAAGCGTTCCCCAGTGAGAACCACACTGGGGCCACACATCAGTTCAGAATATGGGTCCGCATGGGCCAGGGCCTGGATTTGATCCTTGGACCCCTGAGCTGAAAAGTGAGCATTTAACCCACTGAGCCCTCCCAGCATCCCCTCCAACTTCAATTTTTCCTTTGTTTTTTAGTTACACCATCTATAATAATGATTTACATAAAGAAGTTTAATTGGTAGGAATCATTACATTTCAATAAAAATTATATTTTTGAGAAAAAATTGGAGAATACTAATTGAATGTAGTAATTTTGGGGATTTATCCAAAAAAATTTTTCTAAGTATAGTTAGGCACCAACAATACTTAGATATCTTTTGTCATCTTTACTCAGACCAGCCACTGCCTTTTACTTTTGTGCTTCTTCATCCATGACTTTCATAAGAGAGTGGAACACTAACTTTAATCAAATGGAGCTTAAAAATAATGCTCCTTAGCTGATAGTTTACATGTGACAAAACTCAGCAAATTTGTATTTCAGTTTTCCTCCAGGAGGCAGCACAACCAAGTAATCCAATCTGTTTTCATTCTTTATCACTTTATTTTTTTTATGATTTATTGTTTAAGAGAAGGTGAGAGAGAGAGAGAGAATGGGGAGGGCCCATAGCAGTCCCCGTAGTTAGACATCATTAGTTATAACAGAGTTTCATTCTATGCAGGTGGGTGTGGGTCTGCACAGAACAGGACCAAACTGGGGACCTCCCGCATTGGAAGCAAGAACCTTTACCACAAGACTCAGCAGTTACGAGTAGCACCACAGTTCAGCACAACAGTTTGCATGGACCTTAGACCTCATGGTTGTAAGGCAAGCGCTCAAACTTCTGAACTATCTTTGAATCCCCTATTATTTGATTTTTAATAAAATTGACAAAAGAAGAGTGTAGTGTTGAGCAGGTTGCTATATAGAACTCCAAATTACATCCCACTGGTCCTTTACACTGTGGGTTTAAACTGTGATGACTTGGAGGTATAAGAAGCACAGCTTAGGGGAAGCCGGGATGGCTCAGTGGGTTAATTGCTCACTTTGCAGTGCCGGGGACCAGGGATCGAATCCCGGCCCTGGCCCGTGCGGAACCATGTGCTGAACTGGGAGCTCCCCCAGTTCAGTTCTCTCTCTGTCTCTGTATCTCTCTCTCTCTCTGTCAAAAATAAAAATAACTAAATAAAAATATATATAAAAAAAAGAAGCACAGCTTCAAGTAGCGAATGATGGGAATCCAGATCTGGATGACTTGCCTTGTGACCCACCATGATATTCAGGTTAAAGAAGTGAATGTTCTTCTATGCATTTCAACTAGGTTGTGCAGCTAACTCCTGGTTTAGGTGGTATTATGGTTTAGAGGAAATATGATGAATTAGGCATGAGAAATACTGACTTTTCCATTAACTGTGAGATGTTGGCCTCTTGGCTTTAATCTAATTCTTTCACACTTTATTTTCTAATATGCAAAATGGGGAGATATGTTAAATAGATTTTCTCCTTATGATACTTCTACCCAGGTAATATGCTATGCTTCTAAGAGAGAATGGGCAAGAAAAAATGTGAAATTTTCTACAGCAGTCTGACAGGAAATATCTATATTCCTATGCAGTATGACACCAATATCAGAAGGATAATGGTCAAGTCAAAACACTATCGTTCACCAATATGGCACAGTTTCTTCAACCTGGAATGATGATCTAGTCAGGATACAAACTCAGTCTCTGCACCTCACAGCGGCTTTTAATATTTCTGGAATGAACTTCCTATCTGTAGACTTTGAGGCACTTTGATGAAAGATTAGTTTTGATATTTAGAAAACTAGCAGGCTGCCTCTTAGAGATTTGTAGTTGCTGTGATTGACAACTGGTCTCAGATACATATTTTTATTGCTTTGGTTAGGTGTGAGGATATATCAAAATGAATTGCTGAGTGCTATGGACTAAAAGGAAAGTAGGGATTTTTCTACTTGTGTGATCTCTAAAGATCTTAAAGGAATCGTTTGTAAAGCAAATTGGCTAAATGTCATTTATTTAAATGTCTAAGTGAAGGTTACTTTTTCATATACAAAATAGATTTGGGAATTAAATTGAAAGTCTTTAAATTTGAATGTGTGTTAGTTTTGGGGTAAGCAAACTACTAGTTGAATTTTTCCTTTCATGTCGGTGTTTTAAGACTGATTTATTCAAGTCGGCAGATAATTTCTTTGTTAATAGTGCTCACATGAAATGAAATTATATGTGTTTCAAATCAACCTTTTATTTGCCATTTATTTGCACAGAAATTTATCTATTACTATATTTTTATTATTATTTTTAAGTTAGAAAAACAGATGCAGACATATTTAAGATTTGGACAAAAATGTAAAGACATGATGTTTACTCACTTTACTCCAGTCCATGTACTACATTTCAGGCTTAATTCACATTTTTGAATATTTTAAAGGTTTATTTTCAAAGTGAAGAATAGATATGTAATTTTTACCAATCAATGTCATCCCAATAGATTTAACAATTAATAAAAAAATTAAAAAGAATACAAAGAAGATTGAAGGACTAAAAAGCAGTTGCTTCTTTCTCTTTACATTATGGAATGCCTGGATTCCATTAAGGTAAGACATTTTCTGTTGAAGTAGGAAGTATATGGAACTAGTACCAAAAATACAAAGCCATCATTTATCTTTCTGTTACTGACTTTCTTGGAAGCCAGCAACATTTGCAGAATTATAAATCTAATTTTTTCATATCAATTTTTCAATGTGTAAAAATGGAGGTGATCATATAATGGATTTTGTTTGTTTATTTGTTTATCAAGACCCTAAAACACTTATTTTTCCAACAGGCAGTAAGAACCTCCTTTACCTGATTTGTTCTAGTTTCCTGGCCAGTCCTTCCAAACCAGGTCTCCTTGGTTGACCAGTCAACAAGGTCACTGCCAGCACAGCAGCATATGGCAGTGCTTCTACAGCAGGTCCACACAACACTGGAGAATATGCTAATGGTTATAAAAGAGATAAGAGATCACTCAGGGCAAACATTCCAGAGTAATCATATGCATAGTCCAAAAGGTAGTAGGTTAATGCTAGAACTTGATGGGGTTTGCATTTATGAGGAAATTAGCAGGAAAGGGAGCATATTTCTTCTTTTCTCATTGGTATGAGACTTCAAACACACACTTTCTTTAGCTCTTTTAAAATTATTCAATGCCTTAAACCAGTAAGATTTGTGATAGAGATGTTGTTCCTTTATAGCTATACCACAAAAATACACTGTAGGTAGGAAATAATATGAAAGAGCACATTATGTTTTCCTTAGAATGCAGCCTGTTGAAGACCATGTATTGGTTCTTAGTCTTGAGATCCACAGCACCTATGGGTACTGACATGCAAAATTTAGAGAATATCTTAATCCCACTTTTCTTCTTCTTCTTTTTAAAAAATTTATTTTATTGTTTTTGATAGAAAGAGAGACAGAGAGAGAGAGAGAGAAGGGGGAGGGCCCAGAGCAGTTTCCATAGTTGTATGTCATCAGTTTTCCATAAGATTTTGTTCCACAGAGGTGGGCAGGGTCCATGCAGGGCAAGAACTCAGCTAGGGGCCTCCCGCATGGGAAGTATACCTCCTTGATCCAAGGGCCAAACTGGGGGAAAGAACTGAGCTAAGGTCCTCCCACATGGGAAGCACACCTCAGTTTAGCATATGGGTCTGCACAGGTTGGGGCCAGGATTCGATCCTTGGCCCCGCAGCTGCAAAGTGAGAGCTTAACCCATTGAGCCATCCTGGCTTCCCTTCCATTTTATTTTCTAATGGTAAAAATTTCAAGACTAAATTTAGATTTCAGACTTACAACTGATACCAGAATATTACACTGAAATAAACCTGCATTCCTTTATTGGTATGGTTCTGCATGTTTTATTTAGTTCTCTTATTGAAAAATTCTTTCACTATCAGAGTGATTGGACATATGGGGTATAGAGTGAAATCCTTCATGACAATTAAAGGGACAAACAAATGTCTCACCCCTTATGAAACAAAAACAAACAAACAAACAAACAAACAAACAAACAAAACCCCGTAGCATACCCTTGTGGCCTCCAGTGGGTCTTTCTCTCTCTGTTGGCTTCCTTTAGCTTTATTCTTACTGTTCTATCCCTGAGCAGACCATAGGCAAGTTTACCATTTGCTGCTAGATTACATCTGCCTACTCTAAATTAAGCTCTTGTTCTTCTATCTCATTTCTAAATGACTGACTATTGCAATCTGTTGCTTTTACCACCTGCTAAAAAGTTGGCAAAACAGATCTGTAGTTGGAATCCTTGATTTAATGACACACAAGTCTTATTTCTTATTTTCTAGACATGCATCATAAGCACAGAGTTTTTCCTAAAATAATATTTTCTATGATATAACAGGGGTCCTAAGGGAAATGTTTGAAAACTAACAAAAAGGATATATGGGATACACCACATTAAGTCACATTTCATGAATACTAATGTTTTTTGCCAATGAATGTGAATGTTAATACGATTTTAAAAAAAATTTTATGTTTTTAGTTACTAATACAAAACCTAGACTTAGTGTTTCTATGTTATGTTAAAAACATTGAGAAGAAAATGCACAGCTAGAGAAGTAATAGAGCATGGAGATCTTTGGGAATATTTAAGGATCATTGCTGGACAGATCTCCTGAGATTGCATAATCTGAGGAAAGGTTAGCCTGACGGCTCAACCATAAGGAACCTTATCTATCATAAGATTTATCATGGGAATAGAGCTTGGAGACTCTAGTACAACCTTGTCAAATATAAATATAATGCAAGCCACATAGCCAATTTTTATTTTCTAGTGGGCATACTGAATTAAAAAAAAAAAAGTGAAAAGAAACAGGTAATTTTAACCATATGTTTTGTTTAGACCAATGTATACAAAACATTATTTCAACATATACTAGATATAGAATTATTAGTATGATGCAATACACTCTTTGATAACCCAGTATGTATCTTACACTTATACAACACCTCCATTAATACTGGTGACTTTTAAGTGGTCAGTAGCTGCAGGTATCCAGTGGCTACTAAATTGGACAGAGTAGTACTGGAGAAATGATTGCTATTATGTCCCTTACACAGCAACTTAAAAAAAATCAGATATCGCTTGTACATTTCATTAGTGCTAGATAGCATTGAATGTTTGATTCTGTGTAGATAGCAAAATTGTATCTTTTAGAAAACCTAGAAGCCCAATTTGTCTTCTCACCCAGATAGTCAGCCATTCCTTTAAGGCAGAAATCCACATTCTAGCAAGTTATGAGGTTTTCCTTCCCAATTAGGGTGATGAAGATGATAGTTACTTGAATTATCCCAATAATTATTTACTTTCAGAGGTGATATGTGAGCAATTAATATTACTGATATTAAACTGTCACAACTTTCAAGGTTTTATAGGTATCTTATGATACTTGAAACAGCCTTTAAAAACAGGTTATTCCCTTTGAGCATTTGCTGTAATAGAAATTGATGTGGTGAAACATTTAAATCAGTCTAAGATCACATTTTTTCTTGCAAACTTAAACTGTAGAATAACACAGTTAAATGTAAACTAAAGAGACAGCATAATGGTATACAATATAGAGTAAAATAATCACTCCTTTCTATTGAAATAAAACTAGCAAGTTTAATGTTAAAATTCCCTAGGAACACCACACAACTTAACATCTTATTCTTGCCAAGTAACATAACCTCTTTAAAAGCTCTCATCTCATTTCCAAAAGGAAATAGAAAATCAATGAAAACATCAACAAGTAAAGTAAGCCAGTTGCTTCAGGGAGGAAATAGAAAATCAATGAACACTCAGTAAAGTAAGTTCTATGGTAACATTTGTAAAGAAAATTAGTGTATGTGAGAAGGAAAAAGTGTATATATATATATATATATATATATATATATATATATATATATATATATATATATATACACACACACACACACACACATATATATATAATGTATAGAATCATTTAATGCAAGCTATTGTAGAAATGTTAATCTCTCAAAGAGTTGTGCTATAATGCTTTTTCAGTTTATTTCTGAAGCAAAGAAGGGCTGAATTAACATTAATCTGTCATGATATACTTAGTTATTTGAAACATAATTGTAATTTAGCTTGTATTTATACTTACTTATCTTTCTCATTCTGTATTGCTTGAATTGAATTTTGATGCGAAACTGGTTATAAGATGCTAAAACCTAGAAACTTAATTCTCATCCATCTTTTTAGTATTCAGAATCTTCTGACTGAAATGTTACACTGAGATTTTCCTTCTTTGTTTAGTCACAGTATAAACATTACTGCTATTTTATCCACATGTGTAAAAAACATCTTAGCTTTTCTAGGATACTTCATATATTTATAGAACAAGCTTAACAAATGAATAAGCATCTAATTTGAAATAACTGTTAATCTATACAAATTATAATGACTCTTAAATCACCTTTAGATATTTTAAAATGGTAAAATCTTTAGAACTATGAAATTGAATTTTAAGTTTAATATAGATAATATTTTAGTTTCTTTGATACTGTAGAATGGGCAATGAAATAAATGTATCCTGAAAAGGTATTTTAAAATTCACATTTTAATCAAGAAAATATGAGCTATTAAGAAAGATACTATATGGCTTTTAAAATAAAATTTAAAGCTGCATTTACTTTTTAAAGTGAACTTTTAATTTCAGAACAGTCTTTATAGTTACAAAAAAAAAAAAAGTGAAGGTAGTACCCATATACCCCATACCTGATTTTTTCTATTAATATGTTACATTAATATGGTAGATTCATTACAGTATGAACTAAAATTAATACATTATTACTTTGAAAGTCTCTCCTTCATTTCTATTTCCTTAGGTTTTTATTATACCTAATGTATTTTTTCTGTTCCGAGATTCCATCCAGGATACCATAGCACATTAGCCACCTTGTCTCCTTAGGCTCTTCTCTGCTTTGATAGTTTCTCAGGCTTTCCTTGGTTTTGATGACTTTTGACAGGTTTGAGAATTATTGGTTGTACATTTTGTGGACTGTTTCTCAATTGAAATTGTTTGATATTTTTCTCATGATTGGAATAGAATAATTATATTTTGGGGAGAAAAACCACAGAAGTAGTGTGCCATTTTTATCACACAAGCTTGTGCCTCAGCTATACGACTAATAACTGTTCATGCTGACAAAATTATCCAAACTGAGAACACTGTGACAGGTTTCTTCACTACAAAGTTACTTTTCCTCTCCCTTTTCCATACTGTACTCTTTAGAAATCAGTCATTGTGTGCAGCCCACATGTAAGGAGTGTGGCGTTATGTTCCACCTTCTGGAAGATGGAGTGTCTATAAAAATTATTTGTGGAATTCCAGGAAAACTTAACAGGTTGAGTGCTTGCCTTGCAACCATGAGGTTTGGGGATTGAATTCCAGCCCTGGCCTGTGCAAACCTATATGATGAATTTTGGTGCAACTAGTAACTGCTGGGATAGCTTGGCAGTGAAGGTTCTTGCCTCCCATGTGGGAGGCCCCTGGTTCAGTCTCCACCCCTCACAGCCCCACATCCATATGGAATGAAACCATGTCACAACTAATGATGTACAACTATGAAGAATTCTCAGGGCCCTCTCTCTTCTCTCTGTCTGTCTGTCTGTCTGTCTGTCTCTCTCTTGTTTGTGCCTTATTTTAAACAATAAAAAAAAAAAGAAAAAAATTTGTGAAGCAATTTGCAGAAATGGTTGGAGTATCACCTAAAACCATTTTGAATATTCTCCATCAGCATCTAAGAAGGTCAAAAGTCAATGCAAGATGGGTATCAAGAATGCCCATGCTGCTTCAAAAACAACAGCGCATTGAGTGTTCATGACAGTTTTTGTACCTCTGCAGAAACAACAAAGATGAAGTTTTTTTTTTAAAAAATATTTATTTATTTTGACAGAGAGAGAGAGAGAGAGAGAGATACAGAGACAGAGAGAGAACTGAACCGAGGGAGCTCCCAGTTCAGCACATGGTTCTGCACGGGCGGGACTGGGATTCGGTCCCTGGCGCTGCAAAGTGAGCGCTTAACCCACTGAGCCATCCCGGCTTCCCCAAGATGAAGTTTTAAATCAGATTGTCAATGGAGATGAAACTTGGGTTTATTGTTATGAGCCTGAGTCAAAGCAGGAGTCCATGCAATGGCATGAAAAGTTCACACCCACCCCTAAGAAGTTCAAGGTGTTGGAATTGTCTGGGAAAATCTTATCTACTGTTTTTTGGGACACAGAGGTGAATACTGCTGATTCATTACAAGAAAAAGGGTCTCATAATATGTGGAGAGTACAATTCCAGTCTGCTGAAACAGTCAAAAGAATCTGTGAAGGAGAATAGAAGAGGAAAATGAAACAAAGGGGTGCTGCTTTTGTAGGATAACAGGTCCCTGCACAAGAGCCATGTTGCATTGAATACTCTTCATGACTGTGGCTTCCAAACATTAAACCACCTTCCCTACAGTTCAGACTTGGCTCCATCTGATTATTATTTCTTCCCAAATATGAAAAAACAGCTATGAGGGAAGAAATTTACAGACAACAAAGGTCAAAGCTGCAACTTGAGGGCAAAAACAAAACAGTTTTTTTTCGAGGGTATGAATAAACTATTGAAAGATCTGAAAAGCGTATTAGGGTTAAAGGTGATTGTATTAAAAAAAAGTTAATATACAGGGTTTTTTTGTGTGTGTTTTTTGTTTTTGTTTTTTTTTAACCTTTCTCCTTGATACCATGAATTTCTTGACTACCCCTAGTATAATCCCTTGTCTGTATCAGTCTTGTTTTCTGGAAGGAGTCACTATTGGCCTATTTTTGTTTTAAATGGTGACTTAATGTTTAACCAGACATGACTTTTACAGATACACAATGGTCATCAAATGCACAAAGGATAATGATGGAGGTTTGCCTTAGTTTCTATAAAATCACAAAAGAAGAAAAATTAGTTTAACCTGTGAGGTGAAGTTAAAGAGTGACTGAAGTGTTTAAAATAATAAACAAATCATAATATCCATTGTGAATATTTTGAGTCTTTTCACAAAAAAAGATTTGCTTACTCATGTTTTACCATGTTTGAATTTGGTGACTGATGTGGTTTTATTGCCATCAAAAGTAAACAGTTGTGCCTCATTTTTCAAAATCATACTGAATCTAGTCTACAAAGCTTTGTTTCTTACATGACTATGATTTTTTGAGTTGGCATAGAATTTATGTGTTAGTTTTGCTGAGGTAACAAAAAAATTAAAATCTAAGTGGCTTGGGTTCTTGTTTTCTCATTTTTCAGACCCAGGATGATGGAATAGTCTTCATGGCCCATGCAGTTCTTATGAAGAAGAGCAAGAATAAAGGCATGTTGAAGCTCCTGGTTAGATGTGCAAAGTGTCATGTGTGCTCTCAAAGTCCAAGACAGTAAGTCCAACAGAGCCTTGTGTTCCTATAGGAGACACAGGGCAAGTTACATGAAAATGGGCAGAAATGTAGAAACAGATATAGGGAGGGAGTGAGTAGCTGGAAGCAATAGTCCAACTTCTTGAACTAAGTAGTTTTGTTTTCGAATTACATTACATTGATGCATCAGAAAACCTTTAAAGAGAAAAAAAGTGGCTCAAAACAATGTAGAAGATTAGTTCTCTCTCATATACGAAAATCCAAGGAGCTGGTTTATGGTCACTATTAGCCCTCTGCATTGTCAAGAAGTGATTTTATTTTTCTGTTCTGTTTCTTAGCTCTGTTTGTCTCATAGTTTGAAATGGCTCCAGGCAGTAGTATGAAGAGGGTAGAGAACGTGCCACTGTTTTTATTTTTTCATAAGTGCCTAGAAAACTGCTAAATAACAATTTTATTTACATTTTATTGACCAAAACATAGTTTCATAACTATACATAAATGCAATAAATTCTGGTAAATATATTGTTGTTTTTTTTGTTTGTTTGTTTGTGTTTTTTTTTTCTTTTTACTGCTATAGAAGAACTAGGGAAAGATTTTAAAATAAAAACATGCTAACAGGACTTGGAGCAAATTTCTTTGGAATAATCAAATAAAGTCTGGGGAATGAAGTCTTAAAAAAAAGGATGAAAGGCAGAAACAGGTAAAAGAAATTCAGGAAATAACAGCTCAATATAATGCAAAATGCAATAAAGTACGTAACAACATATTTTGATCAGAAGAGACATATGGTTTGAGAATGAAAATTACTTTTCATTTTTTTAATAAAATAGGTACAGGTCAGGGTCTCAGAGTGCTGAAAGTTCATTGTTTTCCTGTTAAGGGAGTGATCCATCTCAGGAATTCTAAATGAACTACCTCAAACTTGTTTCAGTTCTTATGATTCTGCATTTTTATTTGTTTTAAGTCAGCCACTTTTTCTGATATTCTAATCGAAATGCTTGAAAAAGATCTCTGAGATTCCAAGAGTATGCTTAGCTATTCAAATATTTTCTGAATACATTAGTGAATTTACAAATCAGACAAGGGAGGAAAGTTAGACTGAAAATTACATTGTATGCTCTATAAAACTGGAGAATTAGGGACATACTGTGCACTGTTAAAAGATAAACTGAGGTATGTTAAGATTTTTAAGAGTTCATTTGAACAAAAAAATGACTCAAATTGGGCAATGTCCAACCAACATTGGTTAGAAGTGCTTCTCCAATAGGAGAGACTTTTATAGGGAAGAAGCTAAGTAAAGAAATTATTGATTGGCTATAGCTTAAAGCTTAGATAGCTGTTTGTGATTGGTTGTACTTAACATTTTGATTTCACAACCTTGAGGTATTTGCATGCTGAGATTTTGGGTTGTTTACATAGGCCACCACAGCATTATATCTACCTCAGTCTAATGGCCTCTTTATTTAATTAATTTAATAATTTTCCCCTTTGGACCATCCTCTCCTGTATGAGAGATTATATTAATGCCACTCTCAGCAACCATCAAATTTAAGTTGCTCTTGTCTCGTTGTGGACCTCATAGGTTATGATGTCAAATTCTGCATTATTGTTTTTGCTATTTATCTTGTTTCTCTTCCTTTAAGCACAGTGAGACCATCTGATGTACTGCTGATAGTTAAGAACTTGCATTTTAGAACTCTGAGAGGACACGGCACACCAGGGAGACTACAATTATAACTATCAGGAGTATAAAACCAAGAGACCAAAGTATGCTCCTTAGTTGTGGCCCTAATGACCCTAGCCAGTTGGTATCAAATATATAAAAAATATACCTGAAGAAGCATCTACCAGTTTTATAGCCAAGTGGTTTGCTTATTAATTTCTTATACAATACCAGAAGTATTGATCAAGGTACAGTATTTGTTACAGTACTGACTCCTCCTTGTTCAGCCAGTAAGTACTGTATTTTGGGGTGTATAAGATGATACATTTGTCTAAAACTGTTAGACCAAAAATTGAGGGTCATCTTTTTTTTTTAATATATTTTTTATTTATTTTTATTTTTGACAGAGAGAGAGAGAGAGAGATACAGAGACAGAGAGAGAACTGAACTGGGGGAGCTCCCAGTTCAGCATATGGTTCCGCATGGGCTGGGGCCGGGATTCAATCCCCGGTCCCGGGTGCTGCAAAGTGAGCGCTCAACCCACTGAGCCATCCCAGCTTCCCTGGGGGTCATCTTATACACAGGAGTGATCTGTGTATTAATTTCTTAATGTTGGGTTAGAAAAGTAGGGGCTGTCTTCTACATGGGATTACCATACAGAAAAGTATGGTAATCTAAAACAATGGTTTCATCAACCACCACCTTTAGAAGATAGTCTAGGGACATTTGTTATGTAGCTATGGCCTGAGCAGAGATTCAGCAATAGTTTCCAGAGCTAAGGAGACTTTTTCCTGTGCATTATCAGAGAAAAACGAAGTAGCAAAAAGGCGGAAGGAATAACGATGCTATATCAGAGATAAAGATCTATATTTGTGATATCGGGGGAGCTGTCCACCTCAAACAGCTATCTGCTTCTGGGGAGAAACCTCTCTCGGCAATTTTATTTTTGTATTTCCTGTTGATATGTAGTTACAAGTGTTTGGAGGAGCCCTTTTAATCAGGGTATGTAGACCCAAGTTTGGCTGCCATCCAACTATTGAGAAGAACCTGGGTAGTTCCTTTCAAGGTGGCTCAGATTGTCTTTGTTCTTAGTGATTACAAATTAGAATGTTGGGAGAAGATTGGAAAAGTTAGTTTGAAGAGTTATAGCTAGATATTAGAGGAAACTAGAAGAATATAGGATCCAGCTCAGTTTATAGATATATAAATAAACCTTGGAAACTATGAACAGAACTAGAATCTGATACCCACAAAATTGTGTTAATTTTCTACTAAACTCTAATTCTTTCTTCTGTAATCACCCTCATTAAAGATAATCACAGGGGTAAGCCGGATGGCTCAGTGGGTTAAGCACTCATATTGCAGCTCTGGGGACCCAGGATTGACTTCTGGCCCCAGCCCATGTGGAACCGTGTGCTGAACTGGGGAGTGCTCCCAGTTCAGTTCTCTCTCTGTCTCTGTATCTCTCTCTCTCTATCTCTCTCTCTCTCTCTGTCAAAGACATTAAAAAAAATAAAAATAAGAAAATAATCACAATAAGACTTATTTGTTTTCAAAATAAGTCTAGTTTTATCCCTCAGAGTACCTCATTCATAATGAAAATGAGGAATAAGCCATGTGGACCCTAACATTATATGGATTGTTAAATTTATAAATATATTTTATAATTTCTAGAAGTACATTTTTTAAGACTTATTTTTATTGTTTTTGAAAGAGAGAGAGAGATAGATATACAGAGACAGAGACAGAGAGAAGGGGAAGGGCCCAGAACAGTCTCCGTAGTTGCACATCACTGATTTTTCCACACAGTTTCAGTCCACAGGTGGGCATGAGGCTGCACAGGGCAGGAACTGGGCCGGGGTCTCACCCCAATGAGAACTGAGCTGGGGGCACTCCCCAGTTCACCATGTGGGTCTGCATGGGTCGGGGCCAGGATTCGATCCTTGGTCCCTGGGGCTGCAAAGTGAGCACTTAACCAACTGAGCCATCCAGCTTCCCCTACATTTTTCTTCATAGTAAATTTTTTGGTGTGGCATAGAACATGTTTATTAATAGACCAAAATATCTTTAGTTTTTCTTTGATAGGCAACCAGAAGTAGGTAAACATATATTAATTAATGTTTCAGTATTTTGTTATATTTGCAAATGATCTAGATAGATAATGAATTTTTCCATTTAACTTAACTCAGCAAAATTCTAAGGCTTCAAGTTATCATGAATTTTAGAAACTATTTTTAAGTAGTCATATTTTATAAAAATCTTATTATTGTTGAAAAGTTTATTTATAAACTTTTATTCCACTTGCATTTATCTAATTTGCTTTTACATATCAGTCATATTCAGATTACTCATGAAATTTCACAAGACATTAAATAGCTAACGATTATCTTAAAAATTATCTTTGTTGCTGACAAATTCTGTAACAGAGATAACTTATTTGGCTAGTAAACTCAAGTAGCATAAAGATTGCATATCTACATTAAATTTAATGCTGACAACTATGAAAACATTCTTATTTTAATTAAACCAACTAACTTAAAGTAGCTTTTATTCACATAAGATTATTCCAGGAAACATGAACTTGAAAAATATTTGGATTATTATTATTATTATTTTTTTTCTGAGAGTGTACTTAATTACAAAGGTGGTCAAGAAATTCTCAGAATAGGGAAGCCGGGACGGCTCAGTGGGTTAAGCGCTCACTTTGTAAACCTGGGGACCAAGGATCGAATCCCGGCCCCGGCCCGTGCGGACCCACATGCTGAACTGGGAGCTCCCCCAGTTCAGTTCTCTCTCTGTCTCTGTATCTCTCTCTCTCTCTCTGTCAAAAATAAATAAAAATAAAAATAAATAAATTTAAAACCTTTAAAAAAAAAAAAAAAAAAAGAAATTCTCAGAATAAAGGGGAAGAAGGGCAAAAGAAAAACTATTATTTAAAAAAATATATTCACCTTTAACCCTAATACAATTTTCAGATCTTTTAATATGTTTATTCATACCCTCAAAAAAAGAGAAAGTTTTGTTTTTCTCCTCAAATTGTAGCTTTAACTTTGTCATCTGTAAATTTCTTCCCTCATAGCTATTTTTTTCATATTTGGGAGCAAATAATAGTCAAACGAAGCCAGGTCTGGACTTTAGGGAGGGTGGTTTAATGTTTGGAGGGCACGGATGTAAAACGTAGTCAACACAGCATTGTTCTTGTGCATGGCTGTATTGTCCTACAAAAACAGCACTTTTTTGATCCAATTTCCTTTTCTTTTCCCCTTCACAGATTTTTTTAACTGCTTCAGCTGACTAGAATGGTACTTTCCAGTTATTGTGACACACTTATCCTTATAGTCGATCATCAGGATGCCCTATAAGAGTAGCCATGATTCCCCCAGCCAATTGCAATACCTTGAACTTCTTAAGAAGTGGTGTGCCCTATTCATGCCACTGCATGGACTCCTGCTTTGACTCCAACTCCAGTGACAGTCTGGTTTAAAACTTTATTTCTGTTGTCTCTGCAGAGGTCCAATAACTGTTGTAAGCACTCAACACACTATTGTGTTTGAAGCAGGTTGAGTATTCTCGGTACCCACCTTGCACTGAATTTTGACATCCTTAGATGGTGATGGGTAATGTTGAAAATGGTTATATTAATAGGTGATACTCTACATATTTCTGCAAGCTGCTTTTAATTTAATCTGGCATTCACTAGGAATCTTTATTTTTTTTGACAATTTCTCACTAAGTGGCCTCAACAGGCATCTTGGACAAAGGTCATCTTCAGTTGGCTCTCTGCCTTGCTTGAAAAGACTTGTAAACCATAAGTTTCCCAGGGCAACAATCCGCATAAACTACTAATATCTCTTCCAAAATGGTTTGAGGTGTTTTCCCTCATTTTGTGAGGAACTTAATGACAGTGTGAATTTCAATTTTATCCATACTTGGGGTTTTCTTCACACTTGGCATGCTTCTTTGGTGATATCTGAAAGAACATGGACACAACTAGGCTGAAATTTGACACATACACTAATAATGATTCACAATGAAACTGTGCACTAGTACTCCCACGTCTCCGATTAACCCTCATGTTCTGTGAATTTAATGACCTTCCCTCATATATAGTGTATATTTGTTGTCTTTGAGCCAGTTAGATAATGCTCTTTACAAATTAAATTTGGCAATACCATCCAAAGTTAGAAAAAATATCACACATCTATAACAAATATACATAGACATACAGAAACATATAGACTGATGCAAACAAATTTTATAGCTATTGTTTTAAAATTTTAGCCATGATATGAATAGATAATGTAAAACTCACTAGTTTATACAGTAACATCCAAACTGTGTATCTGGTAGATGGACTATATTAAGGTGACCTGCTGATGGATTCAACTTTTTACTAATATCTACGAAGACTTAAGATTTTTTAATTGTCTAATTTCCATTTAGCCACCCCACAATGTTTTTCTTCTCATAAGAATTACTACCATTACTAAAAAGCTGGGAAAGTTCAGTGGGTTAAGTGCTCGCTTTGCAGCCCTGGGGTTTGAGGATCAAATTTTGGCCGCGACCCAAGAAGACCCATGTGCTGAACTGGGATATGGCCCAAGTTTGGTTCTTGGCTGGAGCCAGCTTTCCATGTCAGAGGCCCCCCAGTTTGGCCCCCAGGTTGCAGACGTGTGCCTCCCATGCAGGAAGACCCCAACTTGGTTCCTGCCCTGCCCAGCCCCCACCCACCTGTGTGGAACAAAACTATGTCACAAACTGATGAAGACTGCTCTGGGGTCTCCCCCTTTTCTCGGTCTCTCGTTGTC
Source organism: Craseonycteris thonglongyai (assembly GCA_004027555.1). Taxonomy (NCBI): domain Eukaryota; kingdom Metazoa; phylum Chordata; class Mammalia; order Chiroptera; family Craseonycteridae; genus Craseonycteris; species Craseonycteris thonglongyai. The sequence continues at coordinate 29,198 of PVKE010007624.1, forward strand.
TCTGTCTTTGTCAAAAACAATAAAATACATATTAAAAAAATTAACAGCATTCCTAAAGAAGATCAGGTAAAACATTTGCATCTCAAAGGCATAAAGAAGGAATACAAGTTCTTCCAAAAATAATTTTTGTTTTCTGAATCTAGAATTTTATAATACCTATAAGATATTTGAGATGAGCGAAGTTTTGAGACTGGTAAAAAGAGTAGGTGGGCTTTTTCTGTTTTTGCAACAATTGAATTTGTAAGGCTAGTTGTTGAAGTTGTCCTCAATGAAGGAGAGTTGTTTTGTTGCAGAAAACCATTGACAGAGGAAACTCAAGCGGCACACAGAGATCAGAGAGAACACAGCTTTATTAGGTGGGATAATTCCCAAAGACTGGGCCCTGACCGGCAGGGGTACTTTTACTTTTATAGAGCCTATCATGGGGCTCGGGGATTGGTTAGTTTGAAAGGATGTCTGTGGGAAAATCCCAGCCCTCAGGGGTGCCATTTTGGGCGGTGACCAGGGCGGTGTGTGGGTGTGTGTGTGTGGGGGGGCAACATTTTAGCTGAGGTGGTGAATTTCCTTATATGGAATTTTTCCTATCAGTTTTTAATTCCTCAGATAATTGGATTGTGACCTTAATGAGTTCAAGATGCTGTCCACCCATCCAACCACAGTATCTTCAGTTTGCTTCCTTTTATCAGAGAGATCTTCAGCTAAGATGGAAATCCGAAGGTTCTTGGGTTCCAGATTTAGAGCTGTTTGTCTTTGGAATGTTTTAGTAAATCCTTCCACAAAGGCTTCAGAAGGTTTTTCTTTCTCTCTGGGTACTTCCAGGAAGCAGAATTTGTCATTCCAAATATGCTTCCTGACATAAGGGTCATTTTAGGCTGATTTCTTTTTAAGAAACAGCAGACACAGGAGAAGCTCTGAAAATGGAGTAAAAATTATCCTTTTTAAAGATACATTTACATTTATAACAGAAATCTTCCTTTGTAAGGGTGTCTCCCTCTCTGAACCAGTGAGAGTGGAATGACCAAATCTTTAGAAACTCTTATCAATAGAGAAGACATCAACTAAATCTGCATAACAACCATATCCTTGTTTACTCTGCTTTTCCTGGCAACCTCTCATAACTGGCTCCTTAAACTCAACATCTCTCTTTTGTCTCTACTGGGAAGTAGTACTTGAAGTGGTGACTTGGGTCATTCTGGCAGTTAACTCAGTTTTCCTGGGTCTTCCCAGGAGGTATGTTTGCAGGAGGTATACCTGATATTAAATGTTTGTTTTTCCTTTGTTAATCTTTTTTTACAGGGATCTCAACCAAGAATCTGGAAGGGTAGAGGGAAAACTCTTGTCTCCCCTGCAATACATACCGGGTAGTTTCATTTTAACTTAGGTTGAAAATGCCTAAAGAAAAAAGTCCCTATCAGGTTTTGAATATCAATTTCCAAAATGGAACAACTTCTGACCATAGAACTATTTTAAACGTAGATATTTTCAAATACTTGTAAGCTATCAGCCAAGATAAGCAGTAAATATTTCTGGCAATATTGAACAACTCCCTGAGCACATGAGTCATCCTCAAAAAGAGTGCAAGAGATAATACCCTGCTAAGATCCACAGCATCTTCCAAAGATAGCAAAAAGACTGATTCAGACAATTCCCCTGAGAACTGGCAGCAGTCAGTGCAAACCTAGCCACAGATAAAGTACAGTCACTTTTTTGTCCTGTCATATCTACCCATAAATGTTTGGGTACAATGCACATTTCTGTCCCACCATATTTAGCTGCAAGTGAGATGCAACCCATGTTGCCTTATGGTCATATTTTGGGGGCTCCCAACCAGAAAGTTGCCAAGCCTAGTTCTCAGAGCGTGCGAGTATGCACACGCTTGCGCGCGCGCGCGCACGCACACACACACACACACACACACACACACACACACACACACACACACACACATGAGCAGGCAATAGCTATTTTGGGGAGAGAAAGAATGCACAACCAATGGGTTATTGAAAAGCTAATTCGCAAGTCACAATTTGAATATCAAATTCTTACAAATGTTTTGTGCCAGCAGTCTGAATTTGGAAAGGAAGTAATGTGGAATTTTGCTTTCTTTTCTTGATTAGGCATCATAGATGGAGATACGGGAGAGGTGACTTTGATAGGAATTATCACCCTGCTGGCTTCTGCCAGATTTTCTAGGATCTTCTTTGAAGGCACTGAGGTGAATGGGTGTCCCAGTAGGTCTCATCCTAGTCACTAGAAACCATAGAAGGGAACATAATTTTCCCTTTTTCCCTCTACCCTTTACATTGAGTGCTTGGCTGAAACCCACTTTTCTCTAGGTACCTCTAAATGTATAGGCTCATCTAGGTTACCCGTTCTTCACTATAACCACTGTAATTTAAGGTTATCTTTGGTACAGTTAATCTGCTTATTCTGCCTTAAAACAAAATTTGATTCACCTGAGGCCTCATACTGGACCCCTTCAAGCTTAATTTGGAACCAGAACAACCCTGGACCTGGTCTTGTTTCCAAATTCAAGCCAGTCTGACTCTGACCCGTTTCTGTACACAGTCTGGAAAAAGAAATGCTCAGATGAAGTCTGAAAGCTCATAATGCAAAAGCTATGGAGCTAAAATGGGGAAGGAAAGCTTGGTTAGCACCTCCACAGGGGCTGAGAAAGCAGGAGCTCACCTTCACCTGGCTACTCGGTGCTCCTGGGGCCATTGCAGGCTTCCTTTGGTATTACCTCTGACTCCAGAACAGTTAAAAGGTAAACCGGAGCCTATTAAAATGTTCAAGTTTATTTGAAAAATAAAAAAATCAATTCTAATTGATCAGCGCCAAACTGGAAGTAGTTAGGAGTGCTCCACCTCCAGAAGCTCAGGGAGAGACTTCACAGAGACAAGGCAGCCACAAAGCAAGGAAGTTATTGATCAGATAGAGCCTGAAGCCTACTTGGCTGTCTGTGACTGGGCATCATCAGCTTTTGATTTCCTATCCTGAGCCCTTTACAGGCTTATGTTTTGGTTTGCTTACTTAAGGCCAACATGGTATTACAGCTTCATTTCGCAGTACTAAGATGTGGGCTTTAGGAAAATGATTGTGAATATACATTCTAATAAAAATGAGTAAATGCTGGTTTAAAAATAATGGTAGCATATTAGACCATAATGGGAATTTTATGCTCACAATTTCATTTATAGTATTTTACTCAGTAACATTTTCATGTGCATAGGCACACTAGATATATATTTATACCTGTGGCACTTATACTTTGAGAGCTATTCTTCATCTTTTATAAGTGCTATTCTAGACAGGAGTACATTCACAGAAACTTTTATAATGTTTATGTGTGTGTGTGTGTGTGTGTGTGTGTGTGTGTGCATGTGTGTATGTGTGTATAAATCACCAGTTGGATATAACTGGTGCAGTTTATGTTGTGCACAAGAATGGCATTATTAGCTCTGGCTAGTAAATATAGAGTACCCATTTGCTAATTACTTATAAAAAAAAAAGTGTAATGATTGGTACACAGCTAAGGAGTCCTAAGGTTTGATCTTTTTTGTTTGTTTGTTTGTTTCAACATTTTTGTTGTTGTTCTTTTATTTTAGAACAAAATGAATGCAGACATTTCTAGCATTATATATCTGGGGGACTACCATAACCTTTAGAGCAGTATCAAATAAATCTAGGGAAATATATGCTATGAACATTTACTAACAATAGTCCCATAATTTTAGTGGAGATTTTCATGCTCGTGTACTATGAAAATAACACATGGGGGCCATGATTGAAAAGTTCAAAGACAAAAGTTGAAGAATATATTGCATTTGAAATTTCTGCCTTAACTCTTCTTTGCGATGTTTAGTTCAATTTTGTTAGTGTTGAGAATTATTTAAGTCTTGCTACTATATTTTATAACAAAATCAGAATAAACAGTGATTACTTAATATTTTGGGTGGACATATAATTTAAAATGGTTCTTAACTTTTCAAGTTCAATTAACAGCATATTAAAAAATTTTATTAGACACTATTATAAACTCATGATCTGTGTTTGAGAAATGACCTGATTGAATTCTTTTCTACCAGATGTGTTTCAACAGTGTTTTCTCTTAGCTTCTCTGACAAAGGTTTTTGGAAGACTGAGCTCCTGTCACTCCTTTCTTTTCCTTTAAAAGCTGTGATCCACAAGATGACCATTTCTCTGCTCCTTTGCCTCTGTGTATCACATAGGGTTGCTCCAAACTTCTTCCTGGCCATGCCTGCCAAATAGCTTTGACTTTGCAAACTCATCCATTGTGGGGAAAATGCGCAATACTAATTGATCTTAAACTTCACTTGGGGAGTCAAATATGTGGAACACTGCTCAGGGCCATTTACTGTTCAAAAGACTTCAGATCTTTTGCCAGCCCCACAGATTCTAAGCCTTTGCTACAGTTGTAGCAGCATGCTTTGTTTTCTTGACAGCAGAAATAGCTCTGTCTCACTTTCTCTTCTAAACTTCAGCTAAACTTCAAACTTCTTTTTTTTTTTTTTTGTTTGCTTGTTTTTTGTTTTTTCTTTTGTTAAAGCTAGTGATCACATGCTGAGTAAATAATCTATAGACCATGGTGTGCTGTCCTGTCAGGCTTGTTATCCAGACTCCACACCCCTGATGTCAGAAACCTGCCCGGTATGTATTCCCAGGTAGACTGTCTACATACCTCCCCAACTAGTTACCATCAGCATTGCTTACATACTTGGAGAACTCCCTCCTAGTACATTGACTATATTTGGAAGAACTAATTGGTGGTTCTGGTGTTTTTGTTAGGAAAAAGTGACACTTTTTGAACTTAATAAAAATCTTTTCAGCTACAGCCTTTTATTAGATGTAACAAAACACTGAACAAATATGCTCTCCGTAGCAGTGACAGTTCATTTCTGCTTTTTCTAGCCTTTGACATCTTTTGAAAGAAAATGGTAGAAAAGTTCCTTAAGGGCATGAAATTATTTTTTGAATAATGGAGTTTCTTGATAGAAAATTACTTTTCAAATCAATAACTCAATTAAATTAACTTCCAATTTGATTGCCTCATTATTTTTATAATATATATCTAAGTAATATGTTTCCCTGTTGTTCTTAAGCAAGTTTTGATATACATTTCAAAGCTGTACAAACATCAAACATTTTTCATTATATTATTGACTCTTTTGGAGGAAAGAAACATGTTTATCAACTATCACAATTAAGGTGACTAACAATTCAGGTATGACATCAACAAAACTAAAAGGGGATTCCATTTAGCCTGTACTTAGAGAATTTTCTAAAGAAAATGAAAGAAAGATATATAGAGAGATAATACTCCTTAGGGATAGAAAGTTTATCTCAATAGAATAAAACAATTTATCAGTCAAGATTCGGAAAAATAGTTTCTTAATATCTGAAATCTAGTACAAGACATCCTTTAAAATATTTTTTATTGCACATTTATAAATGCTAAAAATCATGTATTCTTTTTCAGTAAAAAGAGAACATAATAAATACAATTTATTACCTATAGTGCCACACCCATGGGTGACTGGAGAGGGAAACTTATATCTCCCTTGTTCCATAGTATCCATCAACTACTCTCAAGTCACTCATATAAACATACAACCTAATTAAAATAAATTGATATTCTCAACACTTTTTGTAAAGGAGTTCTGAAACTAGCCACTGATTATAGTGCTATTTTACCAAGTATTTTGACAATTTTTGAAAAGAGAAAAGTCTAGCTTATCTATGTCAATCTACCATGCTACTTTTTAGGAATTATATTTTTTCTGTTTAAATTTGAATAAAAAAATAGGAATAAAACAAATTATGTAAGTTACTTAAAATTATTTTATTGTGATATGACCACTGGAGAAATCTACCTTCTTAAACTTTTATATCTATAATATACTATAGATGCACTGTGGTATAGCAGAACTCTACAACATAGTTATCTTGCATAAATAAAACTTTATGGCCATTTAGTAACTTGCTATTCTTCCCAAGCCTCTTGCTACCATCGTTCCACTTTTTGATTCTATAAATAAGACTATTTCAGATAGCATATATCAGTGGAATCATGTAGTCTTTGTGTAACTCACACCTATTTTACTTAGCATAATGTCTTCAAGGTTCATCCATAGTGTTGTATAATACAGAATTTTCTTCTGAAATTGTATTTCAGGCTGAACAGTGTTTTATTGTTTGTTTATAATCCCACATTTTCTTTATCCATTCACATAATGGATATTTAGGTTGTTTTCAAATTTTGGTTGTTGTAATTAGTGCTGCAATAAATATGGGTGTGTAAATATTTATCGGAAATTCTGATTTTAATTATTTTGGACAAGTACCAAGAAGAAGTGTCTGTATTGTTTTCTGTGGTGGCTTCACCTTCGGCATTCCCAACAACAGTGTGCAAGAATTTCAATATTCTGCATGCTTGTCAACACTTGTCTTGCTTTTTTTTGTTTTTTTTTCAATGACAAGTGTGAATGGATATCTCATGATTTAGATTTGCATTTTTTAAATTATTTATGATATTATGAGCATTGTTGGCCATTGTATCTTTTTTTTTCTTTTTTTAGAAATGTCTATTTAACTTTTTAACCCATGTTTTTTTGAGTGGGTTATTAGTTTTTTTGCTTTTTAATTGCAATTGCTCATATATTTTAGATATTAAGTTCTTATCAGATATATGGTTTACAAATATTTTCTTCAATTCTATAGTGCTATTGGGTTTTGTTCTGTTTTGTTTTTATTCTAATGAATTACTAAGTTCAGTCATCCGCATTTTTTTCTTTTTGTATAATCAAAAGTGATACATAAATATATTATGTTTAAGTTTGTAGGAGAACATCTGAATGTGAAATTCATGTGTTAGTGGTATGTATATTAACCCAGTAAAATTTATAACCTGGTACACTAAATAATTCAAGTAAGGATAATAACCTGACAATTTTGAATAGCAAGCTATTACTAAAATTAGCATCGTTTTTACCATACATAATAATATTTCCAAAATATTCAGCAGTAACAATTATAAAGGTAAAATAGGAACATATTTTGTTAATGAAATTTTCTCAAATAATTATCATACATTTAGAAAATACAGTTTTTATTTTAATCCTTTATTGTTGTTATTAAGAATAAAGACCAAAACATAGATCACTGTATTTTGAAAGACATATATATAAATGTGAAATTTGAAACTTAGATCTTGATGAATTAAAACAGAGGTTGGTGAGTTTCTTTTGTAATAGGTCAGAGAGTAAAAACTTTGGGCTTTGCAGGGCATATGGTCTGTGTCCCAAGGACTTAATTCTGCTGCCATGGTAAGAAATCTGACACTAACAATACATAAATTAACAGACATAGATGTGTTCTAATAAAATTTTATTCACACAAATAGGCAGTAGCCTGCTTTTTGTTTGTGGGACATTGTTTGCCAACTGCTTGATTAAAACAATATGGAGTGGGTAGACACTTACAATACTTTACATGTATAATGTGCTCCTGTGTATAATCGGTGCCCAAGTTTTTGGCTCAAACTTTCAGGGAAAAAAATCTTTTGTTTTAATTTTTAATTCAAAATGTTATTTGTTTATATTTAGGTACTTGAGTTTTGTATTATAAAGGGATTTAGCATTTATTTTTTAACATATTATAGTGCAAGAAATTTTATGTAACAAATAATTAGAAAACACAAGAACAGATACAAGATCAGAGAAAGCAGGAGAGAAGGGAAAGGAACATATAGGGCCATGGATTGCTACTCAGACCCTGGCAACAGAGGACGTGAGCTGGGAGCCTGGGAACATAGACCAAAACATAGTCCTGGGTGGGTTGGAAGTTGAGAGCTGACAAGGGTGGAGGCATGGAATGGCTGAAGTACAGCATGGCCCTGGATGAGTTGTGGCCCAAACCAAGGTGATTATCATATCCTAGGGTATTATTTTGCATATAGAAGTTGTTATTAATTTCTAGAGTTACACTTTTAACTCATAAGCATCAATAAAAGAATTAAAAACATTTGTAGATATGGAATTAGTACTACCTATGTATAATGTGCATCCTTATTTTTCCATCACAAATTTGGACAAAAAAGTGGGCGTTATACACATCTGAGTAAGGTATATTAACTTAAAATGGTACATGACTTTGCTAATAAGTCATTGCTTCCAAGACTGAGAAATAATCAGTTAGTTCCTAAACTTCGTTTAAAGAAATAAATTTCACTTCTATCTTCTTCATCATCCTCAGATAGGATTCTTATGGTGCTTAAAGTTCCGATTGTTATTCTGCCAAGGCATCAAGTTTTCTCTACGTTAGTGCTTGCTCCAATTACTTTTCTTGTCATGGCATGTATGAAAAAGAATACTATTTATATAACACACTTGGGTCAATGGAATGTAGCTAGTAGTTGATGATGGAAAACATTCTAGATCTCTAAGCTTTCAGGCCTCTTTCACTATCCCAAGATGGTCACATGTATGTAAACCACTGTGCTGTAGCACGCTTGGTTAAATGACTTATTCTAGATGGATTCATTTGGAAATTCTTTGCAGTATAGGAAAAAAAGCAGCTGGCAATTTTGATTATGTCTTTTATATTCTAAGAATTCTTATTAATTCCTCACTTTTTCCTGAGTTCTTTGCAAGGTTAATGTCATTAAATTTCTCCAGAAAATACAGATTACAAAGAGTATCCAAGTACTATAGTCTTCTGGGCTGATACAATATAAATATAAAGATTATTGTTCTAGTTCTGTCTCCAACTGTTCATGTAATTTAGGCCATTTATTTAAAACCAGAGGGCTTTTATTTCTTTTTCTGTAAAGAAACTAGAAAAATACAAGATGTTTTCTAAGGTCTTATTGAGGACTAACATTTATATATAACACCCACCTTTTAATATCTGATAAGACTCTTTTTTCTGGTATCTTCCCTGTCTTCTTACCCTTTTCTCTCACAAATTGTTACCTATTTATGAAATTATAATGTTAATGCTTTCAGCTTCTTGCAGAGGAACGTGAACTTACTAAAACAAGTAAAAACAATGTACAATAGCATCTCATATATAAATCCTCAGAAACTGTTAGTCACTGTAAATTACATGTGCAGCTGAAACAACCCAGAATTGTAGTGACTGCCAAGCAGAAGATTTTTCACAAACATTCTGGCCTGCTGCTTTCGATCTTAGTGGACTTGTATCAGAGGCGCTCTTCTCTGTGCAGGTAGCATAGGAACCGATGGCTTTATCTAGTGCCTGGTAAGCCTTAGCGTTGTCCACAGATGAAGGAATAGGAAGCAGAGCTGGAATATCTGAATGGGGCATTCATCACTTCTGCCCACATTCCTTTGGCTGGGTCCCAGTCATATAGCTACATATAACTATAAGTGTGGCTGGAACATACAACCCAGTTGCTCACATAGAGGAAAAGGAAACAGGTTTAGAGAATAAATAGCTTCTTCTTTTTTTTTTTTTGCCATAGCCACTACAACTACTTTTCCACGGAGTTGATGATTGAATGTACACGTACTTCCTACTTAATGTGTGCAATTTGCAAGACCTCCTTTTTCTCATACTCAAGGAGAAGCACAAAAACAAACCTTAGAATAAAATGGTAGAAACTGTAATTCTCACATTCTGGGAAATTGCTGAGACAGCAACAATGGAAATAGTGCTGTGCTTTGGTCTCAAGTCTGCAACTACAAATTTGAGTATAGCTAGACCTCTCAAAGGCAGCAGACAAGTAAAGGATATATTGCAGATAAAATTATGTTTAGTTGTACAGACTTTATATATATATATATATTTATGCATACTGACAAAACTCTAAGTGCTAGAAAATTCATCATCTGTTATAGATCAAATGAAAATGGCTTAAAAATGAAACATAATGATAGATATGTATTTGATTAGTAGGTCTGTACTCCAGATCCACACACATACATGCCCATGTATACCCTATACTCTTCTTTTCTCTAATGCTTTCTAATTCAACTCTCACATGAAAAATTCTTTATGTTTTTCCCCTTAGACTTTAGCATTTGTGATATATGATATACTAACATAATTTAATATAGAAGCTATCAGGAACAGTTTTGAGAATTACAGAAATGAAACAGAGAATTCATTTAAGGTTTTTAAGGTTATAATTGATGGTCTACTTCAAAATAATTTATTTGCTTATATAAAACAAATGAAAGATTAGTATCAAATATATGCAATCAAGTGATATAGGTTATTAATCTGAATTATTTAATATCCAGAGAATGAGCTACTGTTTTTCAGAAATATTTTATATTTTTACTACAGCAGACAGTCAAAACATATTAATTTACTAATCCAAAGTATAGTATACAAACTCATTTGTTTTATCTATAGATGTGTATTTAAACTGTTTACTAGTCACTAGATACTATCACTAAGATACATGGAGCTTAATAATAAAGTAAGCATTACATAGCATTTAATAAACTATGATTCTGTTTCATAATGTTTTGAATCCATAGGTTATCAGGAAATGGTATTAATGTTTTTTCTCAAACTAACATTCATAAAGCTCTCAAATTGCTTTTTTAATACAGCCTTTTATTTGATGCATTAAAATAATACTGTAGTTTTCTTTTGACAAAACTGAGACATTCACTGTTGTTTTTTAAACAAAGTAACTCATTTATTTAAAACCTACCATAAGCTGTAATTTTCCAGAAAAAAAAAATGAGCAGCTGAATTTATGACATAGATACACCAGAAGGATCTGAACCACATAGGCTGCAGCACTTCTAAGAGGCCGATTTCCTCTGCCTGTTTTAAACCATCCTTTTCTATCCCTGCACCATATCTTTAAGCCACTTTAGCTCTCCGCAACCCTGCTCTCTTGATCTTTCTTGCCTTGGTCTATGTTTTTTTCTTCTGTGTCACCTTTAATAGATAGCACAATTTGCTTTTTTGTCATGTTTATTGTCTATTGTCTATTGTCAATTTTCCGATATAACTTGCACACTTTAGAATAAATGAATTTTCTCAGTCTCTTGTTTCTGAATTGAAATATGAATCTAAGTGCAAGTATTACTTGTAAAATCCTTGCATGGGATCAGTCTTCTCTTTGGTAAAAAAAAACAATGGGGAGATCACCCAAACTTTGGCTTTTATTCAATAGCTAATAGCTTTGAAGATAGAACCTGCCTGTCTGAGTCTTAAAGACCTTGAATGAAGTAATCCATTATTTTTGTGTATACCAGAGTATTATCATTAAACCAATTCTAATTTGATTTTAAGTATTTTATTACTAATGTACTTAATTTCAAATTAATTTGAAAAAAACACATTCTTAATTCCTTTGGAAGTCCTCTCAAATCCTTTTTAGAAACAAGGTCAATAGAAATAAATGCAGAAACTTACTGCTGAATATACTTTCATTTCCTACTTATTTTATTGGAAATTTTTTCTAAGAAAATATTTTTTCTTAAAAGCAGTGTGTGGGAGAAGCCGGGGTGGCTCAGTGGGTTGAGCGCTCGCTTTGCAGAGCCGGGGACCGGAGATGGAGTCCCAGCCCCGGCCTGTGCGGAACCATATGCTGAACTGGGAGCTCCCCCAGTTCAGTTCTCTATCTGTCTCTGTCTCTGTATCTCTTTCCCTCTCTCTGTCAAAAATAAATAAATAAATAAATAAAATATATTTAAAAAAAAAAAGCAGTGTGTAAAGATCGTTTTACTTCAGAGAAGTATAGCATTGTCCAGGTCTCATGCTTCCCTCGTCCATCATTCATTTTTTTGAAATAAATTTATTGGGGTAACATTGGTCAGCAAAATTACATAGGTTCCAGGTGTACAATTCTATAATACATTATCTATGTTTTGCATCATGAGCTTACCACCCAAAATCAGGATTCTTGTTGTTTTTCTTCATCACCATATACTTGGATCATTTTTATGCAAATACAAATTACATGAACACCAAGAGTGGCTTTGTAAGGGATGTCACATCCTAAAAGTATACCAGAGATCTGTGTGCAAGCAGGGAGGAGACTTGAAGGTTTTAGTTTTGCCAGTTTCTTTAGCCCCAATTTGTCCTGTTCTACCCCCCACCCCCTCCAAAGGCTGTCTCCTTTAAGTTAATGACCAACAGCTAAGTTTACCTTGCCTTCCATTGTACAAGTCCTGAGACCATAGCTGCCACACTACAGCAATGGTTGTCTGTCTTGAGCATAAAATCTGCAATCAATATATTAGGTTAAACCAGCTTTATTTTTTTAAACTAGATAGTATAGTATAGAGTAGAATATAATGAAACAGACAGGTATGGAACAGAGTAGAAAATATCAGTATACAGCTATGTAGTAAACCTAAATATTGCTTCATTAAACAGTCAGTTCAGTTCTTTAGTATCTATAATATGTGTTATGGGGTCAACAAAGAGCATGCCATTGCTCAAGTTTAGGATTTCTTAACCAAAAACCTATGATATGGGCATTAGAGTTTTTCATAAACCTCTTAAAAGTGCATGTATAATTGAGTGTGTGTGTGTGTGTATACATATATACATATATGTGTGTGTGTGTGTATATATATTACACACACATATAGATATATACATATTTATATTATACATATATGTATAGATATATACATTTTTATATTATACATATATGTATAGATATATACATATTTATATATTATTTGTTTTTAGGGGCAAAGTCATAACTTTTATCAAGCTTTCAAACTGGACTTGTAACTCATAAGTTTAGGGGCCTTATGTTTAGTAAGATGTAATCTCATTAAAAACAACAATGAATCGGTGATGTCCCAAATCAACTGACATCCAGTAGGGTGTTTGGCTTTTCTTTCATACCAGGGAAAGCCATATTTTGTTCAAAGTTTGTTTCTGAGATTGTTAATAATAAAATAAATAGGGTTTGATTAAGTTTTAGAAAAAACATCTCCTCTTACAGAGATAATGCCTTCTCTATCTCTTAAAATGCACTCAATAAAAGCATCTGTCTGTTATCACTCATGTCTGGGTTGTCTCTGTAAATCACAGAGATGTACAGATTGATAAAGCACATTCACACATAAAGACCTCACTGCTAGGCATAGTTCTAGTCAATTTCACAAAATGGTTTTATTTAGTTCTGCACAAATCTTGGATAGAAGATGTTTTACCCTTGTACAAGGAAATAGAGGCTTAGAGAGCTTCAGAGATATGTACAAATTCATTAGCCTCACAAAAGACAAAGCTAGGATTAGAACATATGTTTTCTGATTCTGTATAATGTGTTTTCCAGTATCCATATAAGATGGATAAATTTCTAATGAGAAACTGTCATCATGCTGTCATACTTATCTTACTTTCCATATTCAGGTTGTAATTAGTTACCATTGGGTTAGGAATACCACTTTATTTCATAGACCATCTTCAGTTGACTATTTAATATGTTATCCAAATTAGTACACACTTGAATGTAAAAAAGTACTCTATTAGTAATTACTACTGGTCCAAGAAAACCAGGATATACAAGTATGGTTACTCAAAATGACATTAGCATATCTGGGTTCTCTCTAGAACATCTTAGAGCTATAAAAACAGTCAAACTGTATTTGCATATTATAATTCATCATATATACAATTAATTTTGTACATGTGAACTGATTTGCATTATTCTATAGTTTTGAATTCGTGAGATATAGCCTTATTTTACTTTAGGTATCTTCATTAAAGTAAAGTTCAGAAATAATGAAAGATTGAGCTAGATATAAATGTCTGATTCTCTGACATACAAGGTCTTCCAAGTATTTAGCCATCTAATATGAAAAATAGAGGCATTTATGGGTGAACTTTTTCCAGTCATCATATTCAGGACTTGTTCCAACTTTCAGTGTAGATGATTTAAGAAATTATTAGACAAGAATAGTTAGGAGTTGCATATAATTTTTGTCAGTGATTATAAAGATAATCACTATGATAACAGATATAATTATTTTATTGGAGTACAAAGATGTAGGCTTGAATCTTAGCTATATGATTCAACAACTTTGAAATTTCAGACAAACTGAATTACTACGTTACACTTGAGTTTTCTCATTTCTTAAAGTATTATAATAATTTATGCTCTACCTACCTCATAGGAATGCTGTAAATACAATATAAGGTAACATGTAAGTATTTTGGAAAACGTTTGTATATGTATACATGTATATTTTTTCATGTTTATATTCTACATTTGTTAAAGTTTACATTATTTTGGTTTGTAATTAAATTTTAACCAACATGTTTTATAATTAAAAAATAAATATATATAGAAATTTCAATATCTTTAATATAACAATTAAAAAAAACTCCATAAAAGACAGTTAATTCTAACTTATGTACTTCAGAGGGCTATTTTCTAGAAATGTCCTGAAGATGGCGCAATAAGTACACTTTGGCACAAACATTATTAAGGGGTTAGAAGAAATATATATGAGGTTAAAACACTAAATTTAATACAAGCCTTTTCTAGGTGGAACAAAATTCTGAGCCTTTTAACCAGTACCCATTGTTTTAATATTTTAAGAATCATTTGTTTCCTTGTGCCTTAAGGAGTAGTACAAACAGGTAACTAGTCAGAAACTCATATAGTCAGACGTTATTGATAGAAGTAGGTTAGTTCATGTCGTACAATTTTATCAATAAATTTACCTTTGGAATTGTAAGACAGCTGATATGCTCATCTGTTATCTTGTGCATTATGCACAAGCTGTGCCTAAATGCCAGTTTTTATTGGACACATTATGTCAGAGAGACAAGATTAGTTGAAATATACCTGTTTTATTAAACTATAAAGTACAATTGGGCCTATTCTTAAAAAAAAATATTAACAAGTTGCATTATTTCTGTTGGGTTGTAATACAAGTTTTAAAAATGCATATATACATTATTCCAGCTATATATTTTACAAAGCGGAACTAGAATTTATGAAATTTGAGGTAGTAGAAATAACTGTGATAATATTATCTGCTATTTTTATTAAATATCAGAGGTCATAGTTCTCATCCATGTCTGAGACTTGCTTGTTTCTAAATATTATACATATTAAATACTTACAGTGTGTATAGTGTAGTGTCTCCATCTATTAAGGACTTAAACTCTAAATGTGATCAAGAATTTACTTATATAATTTTACATATAATATCAGGTATAATTAATGATATATAGATATAGATACAGATACAGATATAGATATAGATATGTATGTATACTTGCAAATATATAGCCATGTATACTGTCTTTTATAGCATGTTGAATAAATACATAGATGCAAAATAGTTTTTACTAGGAAATTCTTTTCTAAGTGGTTAGAGAGTAGAGTTGGTATTTTATATGTGTTGCCAAATTTTCTCTCACTGAAAGGGAACTTCTATGATTAAGAAATTGAGACTCGAAATTTAGTCCCAACAAAACTGCCATTTGATAAGATTAGAATTTAGTCTGACAGAATTGAGATACTACAGTGATTCAGCATTTCTGACAATTCAAAGCTAATTATAAACATATCTTTCTGCACCAATATTCCATTATCTCTGGAATTTCTTTTACATCAAAAGCCAATATAATCCCCTCAATTTAGTTGGAATGTTAAAAAATTATATTGACCAGAATTTAGAATATTTGAAATTTCATCATAAAAGATTAGAAACTGAAAATCTTACCATTTGTCTTGGAATTTTACTCTTTATGGATAAACTATTTGCTTATTTAAAATATTTTAGTAGGCCTTTTACATTTATAATCCTTAGATAATAAGGATTATTATTAAAATGACAATAAACATTTAGAAAATTATAGATCATGTTGCTTACAAAGAAGCTGTAATAAGTTTTCAAAGGAACAATAGACAGTTCAAAAATGCCTAAATGTGGGGAAGCCGGGATGGCTCAGTGTGTTAAGTGCTCACTTTGCAGCGCCAGGGACCCAGGATCGAATCCTGGTTCCGGCCCTTGCGCACCCATATGCTGAACTGGGGCGTGTCCCCAGTTCATTTCTCTCTCTGTCTCTGTATCTCTCTCTCTCTGTCAAAATCAATAAAAATAAATAAATAAATAAATAAAAATTAAAAAATGCCTAAATGCTAATTAACTGGATTGTCAACGATTTCTCAATTTGATCCATATAGGGCTGTCTAGAAAGTATCCAGCCAAGTAATATGAAAAATAGAGGCATTTATGGCTAGATTTTGTTTCAGATAGCCCTCATATTTAGTTTATATTTGTGGTGTTGTATAATATCTATTGAAAACTGCATGTTCTATTATCCCAAGATACACCACAAGACATCCACCTTTAAGCTCCTTGCTCATTGACCAATTTGCTTAACAACCTAATCTTATGAATAGAACTGGTTCACTAAATGAGTAATGCTTCTGTTACTTAGAAATCAGAACAAGTGATATTTCATTGTAATTAATTAGTTCATATTTTCTTCAATAGATTTTGAAATTTGGTTTTCTCTATTTACATAAAAGATAGTAGGAAATGAGAGCAAGCCAGTTGTCATTACCTCCTATTAATAAGGTCATGCATATTTTTTAAGAGCATGTTTTTTAAATCATCCTTTTCAGGTGGTCACACAGAACTTGTACCACAATGATTTAGGTGTTTGGAAAGGGAACATAGCAAGCTTGAAGGAGGAGTATTGGATAATTCACTATTTTATCTTTATTTTCTTCACTTAATTTGTCTTAAAATCTTTTAAAGATTTATTTTATTGATTTTTGACACAGAGAAACAGAGACAGAGAGAGACAGAGAGAAGGAGGGCGGGGGAGAGCAGTCTCCATAGTTGACATTAGTTTTCCATATAGTTTCACTCCACAGGCGGGCACAGGGCTGCGCAGGGCAGGAACTGGGCTGGGAGCCTTCCACATAGGCCCTGGCAAGAACTGAACTGGGGGCACACCCCAGCTCAGCATGTGGGTTCATATGGGCCGGAGCTGGGATTCGATCCTTGGTCCCCGGGGCTTCGCGCCCAACCCACTGAGCCATCCCAGCTTTCCCTGTCTTAAAATCTTAAAAATGGTAGTTATTATGGTTTTTGTTACATTTTTAAACATTTTTTTTTTTGCATTGGCTTTCTTATAGAATATGGAGAGTTTATTTTTAATTATCTTTCTCTATAAAAATAGCAGTCTGTAAACTGGATATATTTTATAGTGCCTAAGGCCACATATCAATTAGAGAGTATGCCATCTTGTGTTCCAAAAGACTTTAAAATAGTAGCCATTATAATGATTTAGATGTGGCATTACATGAATAAGAGAAGGTGCTATGAATGATCATCAAAGGTTTCCTATAGCATAAAAATGTGTGATGTTTCTGAGTAAAGTTTAAGTGTTCCCAAAGCAATACCATTAGTCATGATAAGTTATATAATTCAAATAAGCCATCTCCTTATCTTGTCTAGATAATCAATGCTAGAATTTGTGACTCTTTATCAACATCAGTGCTATGCTCTTGGCAGAAATAAAAGGGATGAGAGAAGGAAAGGGATGCTAATTGCATTCGTGGAAGCATCAGTGTTGAGCTCAGTGAATGTCTTCTTCTGGTTTCAGTTTCAGTGATGCTTTTGTTAATTTGTGAAAACTAGAAGGCCCTCACCTTCATTTAGTAACACTTACATCTCACATATTATTTAGAGAATCCAGTGATAACTTCACACAAGACAATTTCTACTACAGTTGGATCACTACCACTGCTATATACGTATACTATTTTGTTCTTTTAGGTGTTTGTTGCAGGGCCTTCATGGTGACTTTGCTCACTTGGACTTCTTCTACCATTCCAAATTACCTTGTAGACCACCATCAATCAAATCTTTCTCAAACACTACTATATCACAATACATATGCGAGAAGGTTATTTTCTTTGGCCCCAAAAGTGAAAATCACTTAACCTAAGTTATATTCTTTATTTTTTTTTTTCCTTTTTAAAGAAAACTAAGAGCTATCTTCATAGCACAGTTGAGTAATCACTGTCCAGCTGTTGTTTCAAGTACTGTGTAGCCCAGCATCTCTTCCTTCTGTTTCATTAAACTCATTAAGTCCATTAAATTCATCAGGCAGACATTGTTCAGTATAGTTCTTGATGCTTAATTTTGTATTTCATATCCTCATGGAAATAGGTGAAGTATAATTCTTAAGCAAATAGATCTCAGCATTTGTTCAGAAACTTTAAATGTCTCCCAATTTTCTACTGTATCAATTCTAAGTTCCTCTGTGTGGCTTAACAGAAAGATTCTCTGCTCTGTCTATTTAATTATATCTCCCATGACGTCTCAAAATATACTCTCTACTCTAATTAAGCTCATTTCCTTAAGGTTCTGTAAGGCTGTTGTGCTCATTCTCAACTTTGCTTTGCCCAACCTATCATCTTGCCTCTACTGCACTTATTTTTTTTTACTGTTTCTGAATAAATCCCACTATTCTGTTTGTTAGGGGTACATTTACACCCTTAAATAAGGTAACCAGATGTCCCGCTTTTGGCGGGACAGTCCCGATTTTTAACAATTTGTCCCGCATCCCGCAGTGTTTTAAAAAAGTCCCAATTTTTGGAAAGAATGCACGACAAGCTAGGGAACGGCAGGAGATAGACCAAATTTTTAATCAAGAACCCCCTCCCCGAGTCAATGGTGTCCCGCTTTACCAATGTTAAAATCTGGTCACCTTACCCTTAAACCATTCTTTGTGAGGCCTACCCTAATTATTCATGAATCTCCCCCTTTCATATTAAATATTTTAGTGTCAGTGTTGCAAAAAAGTAGCCCTTAAATTGTTCATACTTTTTCTTCAACTCCTTAACTACATTATGCATTCTAGAATTTTTGTGGACAGAGATTATGTATTAAATGTCTTATATTTCCCTACGATGTCTGATATAGGTTGATGATTCATTCAATAAATATTCTATGGTAGAAATCTGACCTCTGTTAATTCTTTCATGCTATAGATTTTTAATATCCTTCTGTTGGAATACATGGCAAGACTGAATAGTGTCCGTCAACCTTTACCTTTGCTCCTTTCCATTCCTTAGACTACCCTGCTTTCCTGGCCAATGAACTATGAGCACAAATGAAATGACATGTCCCTTCTAGCTGAAGTAGATGTGAGCTGATGTGTCTCCCCTAATTATCCTTTCTTTCTTTGTGACTTCGGACGCACATGTTCCAGATGGTAGAATAAGATAAAACAGGACCTGTATTGGATTTTAAGTGGACAAGAAATTCACCTATATTGCTTTATCTCATGGAGACTTTAAAATTTGCCTCTTGAAAAAATAAACTTAATTCTCAGGAGTATGAGGTTAAAAATTATTGTATATATAATTTATATATAAAATCTTTAAGTAGTAATCCAGAGATCTATATTAACCCAGAACTGCAAAGCATCCTACAAATACTTGAGGAACTTACTCTGAGTGATTAAAATTGTTCGTGTCTGCAGAAATCAGAGGCACGCATTTCCTGTTAGTCTAAGCTAGAGTGAATGTTGGCTCTGACTTCATTTTGGCATTAAATGTTGTTGATATCAAATCTGAATTTTCTGAAATGTTGTATTCTTAGTTAGAAGTAATATTGGCTAGTGGTTTGTTAATCTCAAGGAGATTAACCCTGGAGTCTGGGATTTTATTCAGTTTCTTCTTTTGGTCTTAAGAAAAGGAAAAAAAAAAATCAACTAAAAGAATGGATCCTACTTTAGGTTATTTATTTATTTAATTTAATTAATTTTTTAATTGTTTTTGACAGAGAGTGAGAGAGTGACACAGAGACAGAGAGAGAACTGAACTGGGGGAACTCCTCAGTTCAGCATATGGGTCCGCACGGGCCGGGGCTGAGATTCAATCCTTGGTCCCTGGCGCTGCAAAGTGAGCGCTTAAACCCACTGAGCCATCCTGGCTTCCCCAGGTTATTTTGAAAGATGACATAATGCACAAAAATTCTAAGGGAAGGTCAACATTCACCTTAATATGTAACAAAATAAAATAACCATAGATGAGAAAGTCTAGGCAAAAAGGTAAATTTGATGCTCTTTAACTTCATTTTTACACCTTCATTCCCATATTAATAGAGCCTGTGGATATCCACTGGATAATGAGTATTCAAAAACTTTAACTGTTGAAGAAAGCTATACATTTTATGATCCTCTCATTAAAAAAAACAATAAAGTTTTAAATCTCAGGCTTTGTAAAACCATAACTTTGTTAATCATGTGTATATGCTATCCTAGTGGCGTAATAAGAATCATTACTACACAGCATGTGGCTAAGAAACTTAAAATTTATTTGTCATACTCAAAATGAAAAGTTAGACCAAGATAAAAAATTATCCAGATAATGAAATGATATAAATACAGTAAGAGATGCATAGAAGGTAGAATTTTTAATATATTATTGGTAGGGATGTATTCTTTCTGGAAAGCAGTTTAGACATTTACATGAAGATCCTTAAAAATGTTTGTATGATCTCCTCCAGTAAACTCAGTTCTTAAAATCTATACTAAGGAACCAATTACAGATAATATCACACGTAAGTGTATACTGATATTTTTTCCAGTTTTTTTTTTCTTTTTCTTAATTTATAAATGATCTTGTAGTCAGTTTGGGCTGCTGTAACAAAATGTCATAGACTGGATGTCTTAAACCAGGGGCGGCCAACAAGTTGATCGCAATTGACCGGTCGATCTTGAGGCCAATTTTGGTCGATCGTCAATCGCTCGCAATGTCTGGGGTGGAATTCCGTGTACCATGGACTTTGAAGCGATTGTAGCTCTTATAACTCGAGCAGCGCCCCTGCAGCGCCTGGCTGATTTGAAGCGCCAACTCGAGCGGCGCCAATACAGCGCCCGGCTGATTTGAAGTGTCAAATCATAACATACAATCCTAAGAAACCGACAAAATGGGGTATCAGAGTTTATACTCTAGCTGACTCGAAGACTGGCTACATTTGCTGCATTTTGCCATATT
>PVKE010007625.1:0-50115 GCA_004027555.1 Craseonycteris thonglongyai
GTAAAATAGATCAAATTACTACTAAGTGAACCAGTGTGTTGTATGGACCTGTCAATTCTTTTTTTTATTATTTATTTATTTATTTATTTATTTATTTATTAATATATTTTTTTTATTTATTTATTTAGACAGAGGAGAGAGAGAGGGAGAGATACAGAGACAGAGAGAGAACTGAACTAGGGGAGCTCCCAGTTCAGCACATGGTTCCGCACGGGCCGGGGCCGGGATTCGATCCTCGGTCCCCGGCGCTGCAAAGTGAGCGCCTAACCCACTGAGCCATCCCGGCTTCCCCATGTCAATTCTTTAATAGAGAATTTTATTAGCATCCTGTGCTCCCAGTGGTTATTCGCCCTGCCTTTCAAAGGCTACTACCCTCGTTGCAACTGAGTGCTCAAATCTCTATGACTTCAAAGAAGCCCTTCTTGTTCAGAAAGAAAGCAATAGTCTTTGCTTATCCTCATTAAGACGTAAATTCTACTTGGGTGTGTTTTGGGGGGGTCATACATTTAACAGGATGTTATCACCATCTTGGTGTTTTTAGTACTATTGAGATTACTATCATTTTTAATATTGTTAATTAAATTAAAGCTGATCTATTAAGTTTTCCATGCAATATAGATCTTATATAGCTGGTCAATCACTGACGGATGTATGTAGCACCTATCCCTTACCATATAAAAATGTACAGTTCCACACCTTTTATGTACAATCCAAAAACTGAAATGTTGGCACCAAAGCTCAATTGGTGGCTAAACCTGATGTAAACTGAACTGAGACTATGTAAAGTTTGTGTTTATCTGCATGCATTTGCTGCAGAAATCTCTGTATTTGGTTATGGAATTGCTCCTCCAGACCTCACGTGGAAGGTTATTAAGTATATGCAACATTCCCCATCTTACCTCTATAAATCCTTGAATTGCTGGATGCTGAAACACATTTGGATCCAAAGGTTTTGGATAACATAGGCATACCTATTGAGGTTTGTTCCATGTGGCCTTGTGGCAAGCAGGGTAACACTCAAGAAAACCATTATAACTTGTAGCTAATTGTGCTCTACTAGGAACAGACAAAAGAAGCATCATAATTAGAAAAGGGGCATGTTACCCTGTTCATATACAAGAGTGCAGAAAGGAATGGAAAGGTAAGGCGATGCTCTCATGGCCTGAATAGGTGCCAGCACCCACTTGATGCTTGGCATACGTTAGGCAGAGAGAAGAGAAGAAGGGATGATAAAGCAAACAGGACAAAATAGAAACAAACATGTAAATTGAATAAAGGGTGTATGGTACTTCTTTGTACTTTATTACAACACTTCTATAAGCCAAAGTAATTTTTTTAGAAGTCAATAAAACCTCAAAGGGAGCAGCAAAGAAAGAAAAAAAAGAAGAATCTTGTTTGGTATATCATATCCCTTTTCTTTCAGGTGGCTGAAGCTGAAGTAGGGAACAGAAACACAACAAGAAGGTAAGAAAGAGAGTAGGAAAGAACAAAGAAGGACAAATAAGTGGAGGAAAAAGAAGAGAAAGAAGAGTATCACATCTGAAAACTATATTTTAATGTTATCGAAGTCTTCAGTAGTAACTTACAGATATTCAGAACTGTGGAGCCCTGGCCAAGTTTCTTGATCTACTATGCCTCAGTTTCTTCATTTACAAAATGGGAGTAACACAGAACCCACCAACAAGGTTGCCATGAAGAATAAATAAATACAGAGTTCAAAATACCTCTGGTAAATACACGCTCTCAGACATTTGTCAGATGTATTCTCATAGTGCTCCTTGTTGTCATTATTGCTATGTGCCCAAGCTAGTGCCCCACATGCCTTACCCCCCTTTTCCCTTAAAACAACCCTAAGGGAAGCCACATGTACAGTCAGACCAGCAGGTGAGCAAGTAATCAGCCCCCTCCCTCCTTTTTCTCCTCCCTCTCTGGGCCATTTGCTCACAGGCAGTAGTGTTCTGGTAAACGTCCAACCAATGGCTCTCTGGAAAAAAGTGTGTGTGTGTGTGTGTGTTTTACTGATATAATAAATGAGTCGCATGTAATTCATAAACAATAATAAAATATAAAATACTCTTTAAATTCCATATAGCCAATCGATTCATGCAGAAGGTTTTTGTTGAGTTTTGCTGAACTTTTGTATTCATTGCCAACTTACTATTGTAACTCAAGTATAATTTTCAAAGATAAGACTACTAATCAATTCTTAATAGTATTAGATTCAACAAAGTTTCTCACCTCATTAATGAATGAGTGCAGTTCCAGTGTGAATATTGGTTGACACTTTTGTTGATATTAACTAATAAAATGAAGAAAACCATGAAAACGTGTTGGCACTTCATTTATTCATCAATGATGTGAGTGACTTTGCAGAATTGGAAAATAATTTTCTAATACTAGAAGAATATTTTCTCAAATGTATGCACTTTCACAATATAATGGCTGCAAAATCAGCACATTTTTAAGTTAAATCTGCTATGTTAACATCTTTCCTACCACTTTCTTAAGACAATTAAAAAAACACTAAGTCAAGCTCTGATGTTTAGTTTTTGCCAGTTTGCATGGTGTAAACCTTCTCATCAAGGTTGATTTCAAGCTACCAACATTATGTCACTGAACATGGATTTGGGAATTGATGCTAGCACACCATTATCTACAGGTTTCACTCAAGAGGTAACACTCAAACTTAAGGTTTGAAAGAAATGGAAGGGAGAGCATTCCAAGAAAAAGATATACCTTAAATAAGAGCAAAATGGGCAAAGCATTTTGACATAGAGAGGTAATGTAGGGCCTAGAGAGGACTCTGGGACCACATGAGATCATGGAAGGAAATCCAGAGTCAGACTAGAAGGGATTCTGAGGACCTTATCCTAAGGACTTTTCCTTTATCACACTAACAGTTTTCTGTTTGGTGGAGGATAATTTGCATGTTTGTGTTGTTTTCATTTATCATTTCATGAAACGCAAGTCAGAGGAATCAAAGGGGATATTATTGTAAAACAATCAGATATCCTGTACTGTCGGTGGGGAGGTAAGGAGGCCAGAGGGAAGTGAACTCTGTGCCAGGTTATAGCGATAAGAATGTCCATTTCAGTGGGCCTGAATCCGACCTGACATTTCATCGTCCATGTCCCCCAAAACCATATCAGGGTCTGGCACCTAAAAGGTGCTCAGAAACATTTGCTAATGAATGAACAGCTGAAACAGAAAGCAGGAGAAAGGGGGAGTTCATGTCTGTGAAAAAGATCCAAATAATTTCAAGTTCTACATAAATACAATCAATGCATTCTTTAGCGAAGTAAGTAAATATGTCTAAACAACTTCTGATGAGAAATTGAAAGTATTAATTGCAATTCACAATATTTATAGGAGTCATATATGTGCTATTGAACTAGTATGGATAACAAGAGTGTTTTTGAATCTGGGTCACATTTTTTCTAGGTACATATATTCATTCTTTGTCACTGTTCCCTTTTCCAGGAGTTAATAATCTGCAAACAGCCTATTAAATGTCTGTATGGAAACTTCTAATTAAGAAATGCTTCTTAAGAATCTATCTGGGAATAATTTGAAACCTTTTTTTTTTTTTTTTTTTTTTAATTCAAAGTTTCCTTCTCCTCCAGGTGGGGGAGAAGTTGAGAAAGATTATAGTGAAGTACAAGAATTCACAGTGAATCCAGATTTTGAAGCGTACTGAGAGTTATCCACTTCCTGGACTGAACCCAGGGCCTGACTTTAGCACTTTGAAGCACTGCGCACCTGGATGATAAGAAGTCTGTGTCTGTGGGTTACCATGGTGTGTACACGGCCAGTTAATCATTACACATTTCTCTGCTAATCACCGCCGTGCGGCTGACCACCGGGGCAGTTGAGAAATGATGGATTTCTACTTAAGACTTGGCAGCAACTGAGCTTCACTTGTTTTCTTCTGAAGCTGCTAAGAGATAGCCCTCCTACCCCTCTCCTTATCAATTTTTATTCTTCTGTTTTCTTTAAATTGATGAGACAATGACCAGGTTGTTTGTTCCTTGGTGCTGCTAATGGCAACTATTTCCAGGCCTGTGGATGTTGATCTGACCTTCCAAGTCTTTGGCTGAGGGGTGGGGAGGACTGGGGCTGGGACATGTCAGGTCTCACTACATGATGCAATTACTTAATTTGCTGAATCATAGTTCTTACTTTTCCTGGAATCCAGGAAACATGACCCGGATTACTCCAGATTCAAGGGCTGAACTTTTAAAGACCACTGGTAAGATAAATTGAGATCTCCAAAACAAGATGAGCCATTTTGTGAAAACTTTTACTAAAGTTTAACATCAATAAATTCACCCTGTGAATTTGCACAAACCAAGCACTTCCTTTAACCAGCACCCAGATCAAGAAACAGAATACTCCCAGGCCTTGGAAGCCTGGCTAAGTGCCTTTTCACTCATGCCATCCTCCCAGTGAGTCCCCACTGTCTGTCCAGCAGCACAGATGAATTTCTGAACTCCAAATAAATTGAATCACACCATACTTACTCTTTCATGCCTGATTGTGTTTATTCACCTTTTCATTATGAGTCAACCATATTTTTGTGCTTCTCTATATCTTACTCTTTCTTGTTGTTATATACTATACCTTTGTTTGAGTGTTACTATTTATTCATTCTAAATGTATCATTTCGTACCTTCAAAATATCTGGGAGAGGTATTTTTACCACACAGTATCACAAGAGTCCCCAACTTCTGGGCTATGAACCATTACCTGTTGAGAACCGGGCCACACAGCCTGAGGTGAGCAGCGGGTGAGCAAAGCTTCATCACTCAAATTGCCATTTGTTCCTCATCACTCACGTTCCACTGGAGCTCCACCTCCTGTCATATCAGTGATGGCATTAGATTCTCATAGGAGCATGAACCTTACTGGGTACTAAGCATGTAAGGGATCTAGACCGCACACTCCTTATGAGAATCTAATGCCTGATGATCTGAGGTGGAGCTGAGGCAGTGATGCTAGTGCTGGGGAGCAGCTGGTTTTTTCCCACACTCCCTGGCTACCCTCTGTCTCTCTTCCAATCTGCAAGTACAGATTCACATGAGCAGAGAGGTTTGACTGCACAGAGAGCATCGTAAATCAATTGCTTGCAGATTCATATCAAAACCGTATCAGTGAGTGGCAAGTGACAATTAAGCTGCATCTGGTGACAGGCTTTATAGTGACAAGTGAGTTGATGGACTTCAGTTGTACAGCTGCATCTGGCAGCAGGCTTTAGGTCAGAATCTGACACTTACTTTAATGTCTGCATGTGGCCCATCATTATTTTGTTTGCCACCTCCATCTGTGCCTCCTTTCTGCACTGCGCACTTGTCTCAGATGGAACCATCTAGCTGCAGAAAGACAAGCTCAGGGCTCACACTGATTCTGCATCATGGCAAGCTGTATAATTAGTTCATTATTTGAGGGCTGTTTGGAAAGTATCCAACCATGTATCTGTTATCGTTATACTGACAATGGCTGGATTTTTTTCCAGACAGCTGTTGTATATTACAATGTAATAATAGTAGAAAAAAGTTCACAATAAATGATAAATGTGATGGGCTAGAATCATCTCGAAATCATCCCCTACCCCCAATCTGTGTAAAAATTGTCTTCCACGAAATCTGTCTGTGGTGCCCAAAAGTTTGGGGACCCCTGCTGTAACACATACAGACTTCCAATCATCATTTTTGAATCCTTCAAATTTGAATTCTCTTTTTATTAATTTTTCCATCTCCTAAATCCAATTATTCTAATAACCTTCTAATAATTTTGAGGCTCTGTCTTCCCCATCAGATTCACCTGTAACATCAAATAACAGCACAGATCTGACCATATCTCCCTCTACTCAAAACCTTTACCAATGAAGTCTCTTCATCTAGGCACCCATAGCCCTCCACAGCTTAGCTCTTTCTTATCATTTCTTCACCCTACTTTAAAAACACATGGCCCTCTTTTTATTTTGGGGGCTCCATCAGCTTTTTCTTGTCTCTGGACACTTACTCAAGGATTTCTTCAGCATGGAAGTTGCTTCTCCCCCGCATACAATGTCACACATTGCCAAGCCATTTTTGAAGACCCAGCTCATGTTACCCCCAGTCCCGCTGCCCACGATGCCATTCTGTAAGGATCTGCCTCTCCTGCTCTACAATGAGCTGTGAGCTGGCTGAGATCCTCAGATTCCCCTCTAGGCTCCTGTCTTTGTTCAGGTATCTGCTCGATTGGCAAGAGAAGAACGTTCTACACCCTGGTTCCTTTCTACGCTCCCTGGCTACCTTCTGTCTCTCTTTTCCAGAACAATCCCTGAGTGAATTGCACACATTTCAAGGGCTGTGGGTCTTAAGAGGTGAGTGAGGCATGGATAGCTATTCTGGTGACCAGTTAGCGAAGATTCATGTCCAGGCTTGTCTTTCTCTGAAAACTCTTATTGAGTGAACTTACTTGAGATTGTTCTCTAAGAAGAATGAAGGTCAGAGCAGTGTGCAATGAGCAGCTAAAATGTCACCAGTCCTATCAAAATCCTGCAAGTTTAATGTGCTTGGGGGAGCCCAACAGGAGCTAGGACCAGGAAGACGAGAGAGTATGAAACAAAACCAAGCAATCTTTGCTTCATTATTGCTCTATTTGTGCAAAATAATCCTTTGTCTGAATATAGTATCATCGTTTACATTGAAATAGCACAGTTACCTTATTTTTTTATCTAACATTTTTAGCACTTTAGTGTCACAGAAAACCTTTTTCTGGCTTGTGAATTTATATTAAAAGTCTCCTAATGGTAGAAAAATTAAATTACATGTAAGTTATACATTTAATGCAGCAACTTTTCTGAAATTAATATGATCATGTAAAATTAGAATTTCCCAGAAAAATGTATTTTTGGTTGTGTTGTTACTAATTGTAGAGCCCATTCCATTTTCATTGATTAGACTTTGTCTATGACCCTGAAAAATAATTTTGAACAAGAGGTTGTCTAACTGAGTCCAGAAGAAATCAAAGTCAAAATCTAAGCATTTGCTACAAATAATTTCATGGAGAGAGGAGAAATGAAGCAATGAATCCAAGTTAGAAAGTTAAATATTAGCCAGTTATATCAAAGATAAGCCAGCTTTCAACATGTTCCTTCCTCTCTTGGCATGTGACCTCAAGATTGTCACCTGAAGAAAATAAGTTCAATAAAAACAAAAATAATCAAAAATTGGTTGGGATATATACTGCATTTTAAACAGCCATCTATATTCTCTTTGTACCCTGAAAGAACAGTTCAAAAGGTATGAAGAGCATTAAGCAAGAGGCAATGGGTAAAAAAAGTCTTGAAATGATAAATGTAATGTTTCATGTCAGCAACTGGAATTTTTTTGCAGTGTTACTGTCTTGGCTTGCTGACAGCATGATTTAATGGCCTGGTTGCCCCATGAGTTGACATGGCAACCATGGAAAATGCCATAAATATCTCAGTCATGGACGTGAATGGTATGTTTACATTGTGTGGGTGTATTGTATGACATGTGGTAGCTGTTGTCCCATCCAGTTGGAAATGTCTGGAATTGACAGCCGTTTTTTAGTCATTTGAGCTAAAATGACTCTCATGACAGATACTTTACTGCAAGTCCAGAGCTGTGCATTTTTGTGTGTATTTGAGCAATTAAACTCAGTGTCTAATGGGCTGTAGGCATGTACCATAGGCAACTTTCTCTTTCACAGTCCAGACAATGTTAGATTTCTTCTTCACTCAGCACAGTAGCAAGATATTAAGACATCTAATCAAAATAGAATTTAGTGAGCACTTCCATAGATTTACTAAAATCCAAATCCTAGAGTTGGATAAACTTTTTTTTAAGATTTTTTTCTTAAATGTTTATTTATTTTTATTGTTTGTTTGTTTTTTTGACAGAGAGAGAGAGAGAGAGAGAGAGAGAGAGAGAGATACAGAGACAGAGAGAGAACTGAACTGGGGGAAATCCCCAGTTCAGCATATGGGTCCACACGGGCCGGGGCCAGGATTCGATCCTTGGCGCTGCAAAGCAAGCACTTAACCCACTGAGCCATCCCAGCTTCCCCCTTTTTTTAAAATTTATTTTATTCTTTTTTGCAGAGACAGAGAGACAGAGATAGAGAAACAGAAATAAAGGAGAGGGCTCAGAGCCGTCTCCATAGTTGTACATCATCAGTTTTCGACATGGTTTTGTTCTACACAAGTGGGTGGGGGCTGCACAGGGCAGGAACTAGGCTGGGGTCTTTCTGTGTGGAAGGCACGCCCTTTCAAGCCAGAGGCCGAACCGGGGGGCAAGAACCAACCTGGGGGCCTCCTGTATGGGAAGCACACCCCAGTTCAGCATGTGGATCTGCACAGGTGGGGGCCAGGATTTGAACCTTGGTGCCCAGGGCTACAAAGCGAGTGCTTAACCCGCTGAGCCATCTTGACTTCCCTGGAGAGATTTTTTGAAACAACTTCAAATTAAATAATTTTATCCCTTAGACAAAATAACAACGATATGGCTTATTTGCTTCATGCTTCGAGTTCTCTGAGGAAAGCACTGACACCTATGTTTCTCTGTGTTTAGTGGATTTTTGTACATTCAAAGAAATGTGAATTGTATTGTAAAAAAATAAAAAGAAAAGAACCTAAAAACTGGTTGTGTTGTATTTTCCCTGAAGACCACCCGAAAAACCTACTTATTAAGCAAAACTGTTTATAATTACCCTTTGTTTTGCAGAGGAAGCAAAAAGTACTCATAGTCATTGAAGAGTAGGCAATTTTGTCACATCTGGTTACCTGGGAGTAAAGGGAAAAGCAGTGAATGAGTGTGGTGGTGGGGGAGTTGGGAGGGGCACCAGATATACGGTGATATAGGGAGAGCTGATTCTGGGTTGTGTGCACATAATGCAGTGCATAGAAGATGGAATATAGAGTTGTATACCTGGAAACTGTTTAGTTGTTACCAACCAATATCACCCCAATAAATTTAACAATTAAAAAAAATCTTAAAAAAAACCCATTTGTCACATCTTAGTAAGGGAGAATATCATCCTGACGGGTCTTAGTGACTTAAAATGAAAAGGAGATTATAGGCTATCAACAGCACCTTTAGGGCCCAGGCCAGTGCTTGTTCAGGTGGTCCTTGCCAGCTGTTGTACTGGCTTGGACTGGGCAGAGTGTATGATATTATAGTTTTGGATTAGTGGGCACAGCAAGGCAAGGATTTTGAAAAGTCTTGCTAAGGAAGCTCTTAGTTCTAGTAACAAAAGTGTTTAATTGGTTCCAGAGATAGTTTCCAGAAATAGGGATTCTTGGAACAAGCAGTTAAGCTATTGTTGCTTGGTCTCAGTATTATTTAATATACAGACAGCAAAGAATGACTTGGCTTAATACTAACATAGGGTCAAGCAATTATAATGGTTACTGCTTTCAGTAGCATTCTTAATCTTTTGGGGCCTTGCTCACTCATTCACCCTTTCACTAATCATATATTGAGCTGAAGGCACCAATGTAGGACATAAAGGGAAGAATTGATGCTTGTTTTCAAAGAATCTGCAATATATCCTCTTGGGTCCTTTCATTTCGTTATTATTCTGTAGACCTTTCTAAGTTGCAAGGAGCCAAGGCACCCTCAGGTAACCACGAATATGCAGCTTCATCCTAAGGGCTTTCCAGAACATTAGAAAGCACAAGAATTGATCTCAGCAGTGACAAAGCCAAGCCTCACGGAGACCAAGAACACTTCTAACCATGGTTCAGGCTATAAGAGGGGCACTGGTGATCCTACAGCCACCTGGAATGTCCCATTTCATTTCTTAGGAGAAAGGAGTGATTAGTCACAGTCTGGGATAGAGCACCCCTGTTTCCCCAGATTTTCATACCAAGCCAATTTATCCACCAGCTCATTGACCATGGTGTCCCTAGATCAGTGCCAGGTTTCAGCTGTGTGTCACTAGGTCACATCTATATTTTTATACAATCAACTGTGGCTCATGAAACAGGCTACACGACAATAAGTTTAAAAAATTAGAAGATGCCGGGATGGCTCAGCAGGTTGAGCACTTGTTTTGCAGCCTGGGATCCAAGGATCGAATCCCAGCCTTGGTCCATGTGGACCCATATGCTGAACTGGAGTGTGCCCACAGTTCGGTTCTCACTGAGGCAAGCTTTCTATGTGGGAGGTCCCCAGCCAGTTCCTGTGCAACCCTGCGACCACTTGTGGAATAAAACTATGTAGAAAACTAATGACGTGCAACTATGGAGACAGCTGTGGGCCCTCCCACTTCTCTCTGTTTCTTTCTGTCTCTCTCTCTCTCTCTCTCTCTGTCCAAAAAAGAAAGAAAGAAAGAAAGAAAAGAAAAGAAATTAACTGGGCATCTTTGCTCTCAAAGCCCCTTGTACTGTAGGATCTTAAAGACCTAAGGCAAATATACATTTGGTAAAGTCATAAAATATTAGAAATTGATATCAGAAGCAATTCAATTATACGTATTTGTTTCCTTATATATAATATTTCAACCAATCCCACTTGCTTCAGCTAAAACTCAAACTTTCACTGGGGTTATACTTAGCTGTCTTTATTGAAGTTATTTTGTTTCTTTGGTTTGTTTTTTAAATTTTTCATAACACAGTATTTTATTAGATTTAGAATAATTATGGAAAATATCTCAATGAACAAATAGAAACAACCAGAGAATTTAAGTAAAAAGTTATTAAAAGCTTAGTCTTTCTTTTTTTTTTTTTATTTTAATCTTGATTTTGCAGAAGAAGCAAAATATTGTCTGTGAAGGTTAGACAGATTTATCACATCTTAATTTGATGGTAAAGAACTGCCTTTAATCATTGACTTTTATTTCTTTGTTTTGGGATCAAATTGTAACTGTGGAGCCTGGTGTAACATGACACCTGAGAGAAAAGGGTTTAACCTCATTGAAGGTAACAAGCATTGTCCTTCTCACACCCATCAGGTATTGATGTATTTGGTTTAGGGACTCATTCATCACACTACTGTGAGCAGTCATCCGTCACATGAACAGGGGGTTTTGTCTCCCGGATTTCTAATTTACCTTGTTCAAATCTCAGAATTAGCACTGAAAAAGTGAAAACACCTCTGTGTTCTTCCATATAAAACACATGGAGGCCATTTTTAAGGTTTTGGAGGGGCACTACATGGATGACTCCTTCTGGTTACACACTCCTATCCTATGGAATCTCTTTATTGCGAAAGACCAACTTTTCAGGCTGGCTGGCTTCTATGACTTCCCAAGTGACACTCTATGGAGGAATAGAAGCAGAGTCATACATAAAAGGGTCATCAATGTAGGCTCAGATGTAAAAAAGAAATGCTACTAGAAGCAATGATACCCCTGTAGCAACGAGCACATCTCCCACCCAAATCTTGGCATCTAATACCATTCTCCAGTCAAAGGAACCAGCACTCCTTGAAGAAATGACTGATTCTAGGACTGGGACAAAGAAAATATAAGATAATCCTGGTGCAATTTATAGTGCCTAGAAACGTGGAAATAATTTTGTAAAAAAAAATAAGAAGAAGAAGATAAAGCATACAATAACAGGAGAATATCAAAGGGACACAGGAGCCAACAGAATGAGCTTCTCTTGACCAAAGCTGGGAAAGAAATGAACAATAAAATTAAATAGTATTATAGTATCAAACAAAGTATTAAATCAACATCCACAAGTCTAATGAAATAAACCAATAAATGCTAGAACAGACAACTCTCCCATGGAGAAAAGTTCCAACTGTTCTGTGTGGATACTTTGCCCTCAGACCTCAGTGGAGCATAACCTCTCACTCCACTGTGAACTGCACACAGTGACTGTCATCCAAAGGACACAACATGGAAAGGGGAGAAAAGAGTAAATTTACAGTGGACAAAAGTGGCAAACACCACCTTGTCCAGACAATCAAGGTTAACAATAGTAATGTCATTTTGACATGATGGGATGAAAATGTCATTTTACCACTGTGATCTTCTTCCCCAAAACTCATGACCCCAGTCTAACCATAAGTAAAATATTAGACACATTCCAGATGAGGGATATTTTACAAAATGCCTGAGCAGTACTCTGCTATACTGTTAAGGTCATAAAAAAACAAGAGACATCTGAGAAACTTTCACAGCCAAGAGGAAGCTAAAGAGATATGACAAGTGAAGGCAATGTGGTACCCTGGATGAGATCCTGGAACAGAAAAAGACATTAGGGAAAAACTAAGAGAACTTAAAGTATGGGAGGGCTTTAGAGAATAATAATGTGTCCATTATTTAGAACTATTAGGAAGTCAAAGGGAATGATGTCTTTATTTTTTCAGTTTGCATGATCCTCCTCAAGATGCTGCACCACGCTGAGCAGTGAAGCTGAGGCCAGCACAATTGCCATCCCTGGTGTTAACACAGCACCAGCTATTCTTTCCTGAATCTGTGTTAGGCACTGTTCAGACCAAGTAAAATTGACTTACCTGCTTGCTCCAGGAATACCTGACCTTTAGAAATAAAGGTATTTAGCCATGAATCGGCTAAAATGGGGTACTTCTCAAAACCAGCAGCTTACTCATCACAGTTTGCTTCAGGTCCCTCATCTTGTGACGCTCAACAATCCAAAGCTGTTAGTTCATAAACTCTCCCCAGTCCCAAGCTGCGCCTCCTCTTGCGAAACCTTTAAACATCTCCTGGAGCAGACCCTGACTTCTGTCTTCTGACACACTACACAGACAGCAGGATGGTGCTGTCTCATGCAGCAGTGCGTCTCATAGCCTCCGTCTTGTTTCATCAATATGTTTTCCTGGTGTCTTTTTGGAAGTTAACAGTCAACAATAATAAGAGAAAGATAATTTAATCTTACCTGTAAGAGTGTCTTAGTATCTTCCACCTTAACACAATCATATTTCAGGTAGATATTCAGTTGAATCCAAGTTCAGCTCCTATCATTGATGTTTTTGTTCCTTGCACTTCTCCTGCCCAAGATGGTTGGCTGGGGGTGATTCTGGCTTAGGTGCTTGACGGAGGAAGAAGGAGCTTTGATCTGTGCTGGCCCAGGCTTGTGTCACTGACCACATCTGCAGCTCACAGACATGTCTGCCTTCTTGTTAAGCAGACTGAGTGGTTCTCTCCCTCTCTAGCCCCAGAGAGTTCTCTGAGTTCTGGTTCAAATTGCCAGTTTGGTCTGCAGTGGAGATATTCTCCTAAGCTAGTGGGTAGTGTGTCCCCATCACCGTGGTCCTGTTCCATAGGTCCAACAGCTGTCCTGCATGGTTGCTGTAAAGCAGGTGAGGACTTCTGCATCCTTCCTGCACTTCGCGATAACTCAAGTTGGCTCTGAAGGCTAACTTAGGCCCGCTTTCTGCCTCATAGGGTGATTGTGTCATTGTCACTCAACCATGGCCACCATCTGAGTGCTCTCCATGCCAAGGTTTACAGTTTTGGGTTTTCTCAATTTCACATGCTGCTCCACCTAAGATTTCTGTCCAGACAGGGGAGATTACACCACAGGTCACTGACTACTCACACCTATGTGGACACCTCTCTTTCTCTTTGAGATGGAGAACTGTTTCCATTCTGTGTCAATCAAGAAACTTCCCCTGCATTATGGCTTTCTCCTGAAGTGACATCTATGACAGACAGGACAATGTGTCACTCAACCACCTTCAAAGAAGGACCAGTTGCCCAGCCATAAGGAATGTGGTCAGCTGACAGCTTCCAGCCATTGACCCTCTTAGGTCTGCCATTGCTTTCTCGCTGTGACATTCTCCTTGGGTTGGCCCTCAGACAATGACTGCACAGTAATACCTGGGCTTGGCCACTTCATCCCAATCAGGGACCATACTATGGGCAGTTTTGTGCCACAGCTCCTTGCTGGTCAAAGAGAGGCTTCCCTCAGTCTCTTTCCCTTACCTCTTGTTTCACATGCGTCAAACCTACCTCATGTTGGTGTCTCATCATCAATGCCTGCTTCTTTTCCTCTTTGTCAAAGGTGGTAACCACAGTACATCTCTTGCTCTTTTAACTTCTTCTTGGTATCTATTTCTTGGAGGACTCAACAATGATGATGAATGCCTAAGTGTAAACACACCTTATGAAAGAGCGGGTGAAAAAACCACCAGGCTCCCATTTTCACATTATATTCACACCCAAGTTTCTACAATTAGCCCTCTTATGAAAGAAAAATGCTAAGCTGGGTATTTTCCCGTTACCTTCCAGATGCGATACCAACCAGACATCACCCCCTCTCCTTACAGACTACATCATTTGCTCTTTCCATTCAGGCCTCTATCTGGACTCAGCCCACAGAAACCACCAACAGGAGATTGGAAGATGGGAGAAGATGAGATTGAGTAGGTAATCTCCCCCGCGAGTCACCATGGGTTGGCTGTGTCCTGCTACTGAAGGCCACAGCACCTATCACTGGGTGGGACCTCTCATGGGTCAGGTAACTGCTTCTTCCCCTTGCCATTTACAGCCCATGGTCTGCAACAGCTCCCCCTATGGTTGGCCCTGGGGTATTGCGCCATCCTGTGAATTCCTAGCACTTCTATACATAGTTGGGTATGACTTCCCCCGGGATAACTGACTAAAAACAGAAACCGAACATAATTTTATTAAGTTATCCAGTTCGGCACAAGATCATTAATTTTGTCAAGCAAATTCTAAATCATTAGGTTTGAATATCCTGCTATTTCTCCAACACTAAGAAGAAACAGAAACATATAAAAGAAGATTCCAGTCAATGAATGTGTTGAGATAACTATCCAAATAAAATCTATTTGAACCCTATTACAGAGTTATTTGCACCATTTACCATAATAAGTAGCGTAGAACTTGTCAGAAGCAATAATCAGTTATATTTGAGTATATTAAAGTTGGCATATGACACGAAACAAAATGTCCAGTCTGAATCAAATCTCTCATGATTAACGAATGGGATCCTTCTGGTTAACATAGTTGTTTTCTGTCCCAGAACCAGTACCTCTACCCCAAAGGAACTTTTATTTCTCCAATTCACATTGAAGAGTGAATTCAGTTAAGTGTTCTTAAAACTCTTTTATTCTTTGCTTTTGTTGTTTATCATGGTTCCTCTGCAAAGTTAAAAATCTTTATGGGAAAGTTGGGATGGCTCAGTGGGTTAAGCGCTCACTTTGAAGCCCCAGGGACTGAGAATCAAATCCCGGCCCCAGCCCATGCGGACCCACGTGCTGAACTGGGGTGTGCCTCCAGTTCAGTTCTTACCGGGATCTACGTGGGAGGCTCCTGGCCCAGTTCCTGCCCTGCGCAGCCCTGTGCCCACCTGTGGAGTGAAACTATATGGAAAACTATTGTCAACTATGGAGACTGCTCTGGGCCCTCCCCCTTCTCTCTTTCTCTCTCTGTCTCTGTTTCTCTCTGCCAAAAATTAATAAAATAAATCTTAAAAAAAAAAAAGCTTTGATGAACCTTCTCAGACAGTGTGAATGCATTTATACACATAAAATATGGCACCAAATATGTACAATTTCAGAGAAAGTTGGAAAAGCTTGTGTCCCATAATTCTTGAGCTTCCTTAGAACTACTGAGCCATAGCACAGACACGTAAGAAACCAACATAACTCTAGAGGAGTGGGTTCAGTGGGCCACAAATGGGTGTGCAAACACCCTCACACACAAGCACACTGCCACACGCATATGTGTACACACAGATCCCAGAATTCAACATCAGAAAAAGGAACTGCTACACTTGAAGTTTAGTCAAGGAAACCAAGAGGTCAAATATACAAGGGCTGTCTGGAAAACATTCAGCCATAAAAGACTCTATTTTTCATATTACATGGCTGGATACTTTCTGGACAGCCCTCATATACAAATATAGTAAGTAGATCTATGTGTGTGTGTTTGTGTGTGTGTGCATGCACACATGCACAAATGTCATTTTCAAGTGAATATTTCAAAATTCTGTTCTTATTCCACAGGTTTATAATAAGTAAAATTCAGTTCCAAGCTTTCAAATAAAGTCTTCATTTATTTTAATGTTTACCCAATTCATAGAGATGCTGTCAATAAATTTCAGTGTTTCTACCAGAATGTATCATGTGCCTCTAAGTCAAATGTTTAAATTAAATCCATAATCTTCACCCCTGAGGTCCACACCATTTTGATCCAGTGCTAGCTTTCTCAGTTTTTGTACCACCATTGACAAATTGCCCAGGTTGGAAACATAAGTAGCTTTGATGTGTCTCCCTCATCAACACTCTGACAATTATGTCCCAAAAGATTTTCAATGTGCTCTTCCTTCCTCACCCTTCCCCCCACATTGTGAAGGGAATCCATTTCTTCACTCTTCGCTCTATTTCATCCTCACATACAACCACCACTAACTGTATTGCTGAGATGCACAGCTGATCTTATCATTGGCTATTTCTGCTTGGGACATCATGGAAAGCCCTTTCTTTATCTCTTTCAGGAAGAATGTTTACGCTCTTTACATGACCCAGTATGAGGAATCCTGTCCTGATTGGGACTCCTGCGATCACCTCACCCCCTTTCCTCTACTTAACTCCTATATATATACTAAAGACACCCAATCACTGCCTTTTCTCAACAGCATGTGACTTTGTAAGCTAGCTTGTCTTTCTACCCTGTGCCTTGTCTTCCCTCTGTGTAGACGAGGCCTTCTCATTCTTCAAGTTTCAGCCTAAATACCGCATCATCACATGTGTGTACATATAGGCACAGTTGTGCATACTTACGTGCATGTATCCATGCATGCATACTTACATCTAGGTGTACACGGATGCATGCATAGAACACGTAAAGAGATACTTCTGGATACACACTGATGGGGTGCTTGGCTTACTCTAGGTGCTTTCACATATGTTATCAAATTAGATATCACAACAATCTTTGAGGTAGGTGTTATGTAAAATGCAGATATGTATTTTAGGTAAACTGAGGCTTAAAATGGTTGAATAGTATGCCCATAGGCAAATAGCCATCACACACTAGTGTTCGGTTTCTTAGATGATAATGTTGAAGCACATTCTTTCTTCAGCCTGCTGTTTTACCTATTGCTGCATTCCCTCCCCTTCATAATCTTTCTTCCGCTCTCTGAATAACTGATACAGATGAACTTCTTAATGGTGTATGTCTCTGACAACAGGTTTGCTTTAAGGTGAGAAGTTCCTAGAACAAGAAAAAATGATGACAATCCAGTTAAACAGAATTCTGACCATTGGTTAGGGACTAAACAACACTTAAAGGAAGACTGTAAATGTGCACCATTTTCAGTTGACATCAGTTTATAACCATATATTAAATGCTAGTTTGATACTTGATTATTAGGAATGGAAAGTGCCAATATTCAATGGACTTGAAATTTACTGACAAACTTCTGAATTAGCTGAAAAATCAATGTGCATTTATTTAATATTTTTCCAATTTATGTACACATATATAAAATTTCTATATTTTCTTCAAAAAGTGAAAACACCTAAATCTGCATGTGTGTACACAGATATTTCCCATTATGTGCCCTCACACATTTTATGTTTTGCAGGAAAAGTTGGTTTATTTTCTAAGAGACCAAAGAATGACCTCTTCTCCTTTTTAAATCAGATGCTAGTTGCTTCTATGTTCACATATTTTTTTCAGCTAAAGCTGATCAGAAGCACAAAGCAACTAGACTGTTTTACTTATTACTTACCTATTCTGATGACATTAGATGAAGTATAAAATTTGCTGATGTTATAAAAGTGTCCATAAATCTAATGAGAAGCACAACAACCCTGTGGCAGCGATAAAGGAAAATATTCTAGAATGCATTTCTCTACCTCTAAAATAAATAAATAATGTTTTAATCAAAGCAAAATCAAAATAAGGGCCCTAGAGGTAAATCCCAAGTCAACTTTGAGATTTGGGAACATCATGCTATTCGAAGAATTTAGGAGAAGTGTTTAATTTAGCTGTTGGTCTAAAAGGCACATTCGTGAGTTAATTGCTGACAGAGCTTGAGATACTCACAAAGCCTTGTGAATTGCTTCCACAGCCCTCCCTCCATGACAGGGAGTACAGCCCCTTCAGCCCCCCCACTGAACGTCTGTCACTAGTGATAAAAGAGTGGGCTGGGGATGTGTGAGCCACTCAGGTGAGATATAGGAAATAGCACCAAGCAGATAACAGGTAACACACTCCCCCAAAAGGAAAGACCATGGAAAGCAGTCCCTTATGCCTATAACTTCAAGTTTTTGTTGCTAGCCAACCTGCCACTAGTATGCAGAGAAAACAGAAAGAGCAGTGGCCTGGGACTCATGAGTCCAAGGTTCCAGCTGTGCTCTGGGAGGAAGTAGCTCTGTGACCTTGCTCTAGTCACTTAATTTCCACATCTTGGCTTTCCTTTGTTATGGGATGGACTAGATGACCAAACAACACCTAAGCCCCTGTCGACTTTAAAATCTTTACTCTGTGATCTCCCTCCACCTCTTCCCTCAATTGTACCACCAGGTAGGACAAGAACTAATGGTTCTCACTATGACAATGCTTGTGCTTAAGTACATATGTGCTTCCATAGGTGGTCAAAGACGCAGAAAAGAGACCAGCAAAAAACAGATCAGTCCGCGAAGGGAGGTAAAGTGGAAAACGTACTAAGGGGGGGACTTCTATAATTTATTCTCAATACTTTCCTGTTCATTTCAAGCAAAAACAAATTCATGCATTTCTGGTGTGAAATAAACAAATAAAACAAACCTAGTGTGTCCTGGGCTCTTGAGTTTGGATATCTTTTCATTTTAACCAAGGAGCAGCATCGCCGAAAAGAAAGGCTTAAGTGTCTGTCGGAGCGCAGTCAACGTGGTAGAAAGAAGAATGGTCACTCTTTCACCGTGAATTCCACAAGATACCAGCTTGGAGAGCTCATTTTGAGAGAATTGACAAATTTCCCCCTTCCAGGCTACCTGATGTTTAAAAAATTGTAATTTGGGGTAAAAATTATTTTAAACACTTAATCATAACTCTGTCTTTTAAAACACAATATCTTAACTATGGATTAAGTTTTAATAATGCTTCAGGACCATTTCCATAAAAATTTTATAGTTATGCTTTTGGTGTATATTATGGACTGAGTATTCATACCCACCTAAATAAATCCTTCTGTTGAAGCCCTAATCCACAATGTGATGATACTTGGAGTGGAGGAGCAGGGACACCCATGAAGAGACATGGGAAGGACACAGCAAGAATGTGGCTGTCCTCAGAAGCCAACCCTGATCTTGGCCTTGCGTGCAGAACTGGGAGATGTAGTGTCTGTTGTTGAGGCTGCCCCGTCAGGGCATTCTGTTATAGCAGCCCAAACAGATGAAGGCAGCATGTTAGTAAACTTTTTCAGCGCTCACATGCAGCAGCCTCTGCCTGCGTTTAGAATTGCTCTTTCCCATAAGGCCTCAGATCTAAGCAACCTGAGTTCAGAAGCCCATGTGGAAAATGCTGAAAACAGGGTCAAGAAGTGCCCACTGGTGTCCACTGAGTCGATGCATGTGCTGAGCACACAGCTGTGCCAGTATCTCAGCACCAAGGAGCTGCCTGCGGGTGGTTGTAGCTCTTGCATGTCCTCCAGCAGGTGAGGCAGGTCATCAGGGGTGTATGTAGACTAAGAAATGGACCAACGCCTGGCCGCTGCTTCTGAGACACCTGCTGGCCCTCACGGAGGCCCAGGGGAAACTGCATGAAAGCCACTGGGCTTCACTTTGTTTAAGTGATTTTGGAACTTGTTCTACCTTCTTCTCAATGGTTTGCATTCATCAGGTTAGTATCAGTGTTATGAATGAGGATGAGTCTCTGCTTTAAGATCTCTTAATCACTCAAATTTCTCTATTTCTGTGTAACAACCACCCCCGGTATAAAATCACCAGAGTCATTTATTGCTATTATTTTGAGTGGTTGCACTGTGACAACTCGGCTGGGCAGTTCTCACTCAGGACCTCTCACATGGCAACGATCAAACCACGTCTGAGGCCTGAGCCAGGCCATGGGAAGACTCAAGCAGCTCCCTCATCTCATCTCGATGTGGTCACCCCTTATGGCTCTCACCTGGGGCGCTCAGGGCTTCTAGGTGTGTGTCCTGAGGAAGCGCCAGGTGGAAGCTGTATCAGTTTTTCTGTCCGCCCTGGACAGTCCACACCTGCCTCGTCCTTCACCTTAGAGGTGGGTCACTAAGGCCGGCCCTCCCTACTCACCGGGAGGGGATCATGATGCCCGTTCTTGATGGAAGGCATTTCAAAAAAAGTGCAGTTATGTTTAAACCGCCACACCAGTCAATATTGGGCCTTTGACTCAGTCCTTGATGCATCCTTTCCTCTGGCCCTCTCTTTTTCTCTTTCCATGGATCACTGAGGAAAGAAACAGAAAAAGGCCAGACCAATGTTCTTTCCTTCATGCTTCCCAGCATTGCTGCATTATTACAGCAGAAGAACAAAGGCCCAGTGATTGAATCGTCCAACCCATTTTTAACCAAAGAGCCAGAAGTAGGACTTCAGAACTCTTCCATTTTCTATGAAAAACAAGAAAATGAAATGGCCCACACTGCTTTCCCAAGGTTGTTCAGAGGGCCTGGGTAAGGGGCTGATGGGTTCCCACCTCTGGTGTGACCATGTTGAACTAAAGGACCACGTGCAACTAATATTATGGAGAGCTGATGGGGAGGGAGAGCAGAGTGTTGGGAACAACGGTGGTTTCCAGGTTGTCATTCCCCAAGCCCTGCCAGTGTAGATGGGGGCCCCACTGGATGGAGTTCCATATGCAGGGTGGTTGTTCAGAAGAGGCCCTGAGACCAGGACTTGTGGGGGACAGCCATGGTGGACAGGGCATTGGGAAATGCGATGACCCTTCCAAGTGGTACTGGATAGGGCCAGATGGCCTTTGTAGGTGTGACCGATGGATGCCATACCTGGAGGGGCATGAGCTGGGCTCTCCATGGAACATGCAGGGAAGACAGTCCACTAGTGACCCTCTCAGCAGCTAGAGTTCTTCCTTAACAGGGACCGCGTGGCATATCATAGGGATTGGTTGTGAGTCACAAACAACAAGGCCCTGGTTCCCAGAGATCCTGACTCAGTAGGTCTGGGGTAGGGCCTGGGAATCTGTGTTTCTAAAAGACTTGCTGGTGATTCTTACTTGAAGCCAGGTGTTCTGTGTACCACGTGGCCCTGTGTCTCTGAGGGCCCCCTGAGGCCCACAGAGGTGCCAGGACCCTGAACTGAAGGCGTTCCTGGGGCTGAGGGTTGGAATGTAGTGAGCATCCCAAAGTCCCATGCAGCGAAGCTGAAAATCAGGCCTTGATTATACAGATTCCCCAAGTTCATCAGCGAATTCTCCGGGCCAGGAGGAGTGCCATTCCCACAAAGCAGAGTTGGCAGAGGGGCCTGCTTCTTGTTTCTGACAGCTGGCACCCTCCAGCAGCCTTGTCACTCCCAGCAGCAGGTTCTCCTGGAGAGCCTACTAAATTGAACTTTCAGCAAACCGAACTGGCTCCTTCCCCAGCTGGAGAAAACAGCCTGACTATAAACACACAGAACTCTGGGAACGGGGGGGGGGGGGGAGGGAGCGGTGGCCTCTTGCCCAAGCCCAGCCTGCTAAACTGACTTTTCTATCAATGAGAACACAGCTCCGCTTTTACTTCTCCTGTGTGCTTTGGCAGTTTCAGCACGGCTGTAAAATTTATCCAAAGAATACTGGCATTTATCTTGGGTTCACTTCCCCCAGAAAAACTGATAAACAGATGGGGGGCTCGCCAGGCCCAGTGAATTTGGTTAGCACTTTACAAAATACAAATGTCACCTTTTATTTCTGCAGGGATTATTTACTGCTAACTGGGAAGTTATGGGTCTGCAATATTCTAACAGGATTGTTCACAGCATTTAAAGGACCCACTTCCCAATTTTTGTGAGGCACTTACTCGTCATAAAGTCTGGGGCCGGGGAACGCCCAGAATGAAAAGGGACTTTATAGTGCTGTTGACAATAAAGAAATAAAATAACCCTGCAAGGTTTGTGTGTGCACACAGAGGACACTTATCTGTAAGGACTGTGGAGAAAAAAAAAGGGGGTGGGGGAGAAGAAAATCAACAAGCTCTGAGGGGAAAGCTTGCAAAGGAGATCAGAATTCAGACCAAATGTCCCACCCTGGTATTTCGGAGGTTTTTTTTCTTTTCTTTTTTTCCTTTTGTGTCTCAGCTAAAGGCACTGGGAGGATCAGAGCCCTCATGCCAGCTCTGTTTACTTTGGGAACAATCGCTGATGTATGAATAATAATGCCTCCCTCTGCCCATGACTAATTGAATTGCAGCGTGAGGGCGGCAGGGAGGGGCTTGGCTCAGCCAGTCCATCGCGGCCGCTTCTCAAGTAGCCCCTGACAGTGAGTGATGCCGCCGCGCTTCCCAAAGCGCATCCTGAAACACCTCAGAGCAGGGCTATGAAGCTGCATTCCGCAATTCCGGGAATAAGGGCCTCCCAGAGAGGAGTGGTGTGGTGATGAAAAGGGAAGGGGGCCCAGACTATTCCCCCATCTCCCAGCTCTCATCTGATCCTAGGGATGAACAAGGAAATGTCACCCCAGTGGCCACACAGGCCTCTGCTGAGTCCATGCCCATTAAAAGTATTTGGCTTGTTTGGGGTACATTGGGGCCCTGCCTAGAAGACAGTAATGACAGAATAGCCGAGGATTTGTCCTGTAGGAGAATGTGTGACCCTAGGTAGAAGGAGAGAGAAAACGAGAGCGGGAGAGAGCTGCCGGGAGCAGTTGCAAAAGGAGTCAATGGCCATGTCTATACTCTAACAATGGATCGTGCAGGGACTTCACCATTTGGTTGTCTTGGTTGTCTGAGCTATGTTTACACAGCCCAACCATGCAGCTGGGACCCCGGCTCAGGCGGACTTTGTTCTCACAGTAAGAAGCTGACCCCTGGTGAACTGCCATCAGGGAAGCTTACGCTGCCCACTCCTCTCTCTGGTGGTCTGGACACAGTGGAAGTCGTCCAATGACAGGGTCACTGGTTGCCATCTCAGTAGGATTTCGTCGGGCCAAGCCTGAGGTTGGCACCTTTTGAGGAGAGCCGTGCTTACCACCCTAGTTATTGGTGGCAGCGACGGGCTGGAACTCGGAGTGCCCCGACGCCTGCTGGCTGGAAGGGAGCT
This sequence comes from Craseonycteris thonglongyai, assembly GCA_004027555.1. NCBI lineage: Eukaryota > Metazoa > Chordata > Mammalia > Chiroptera > Craseonycteridae > Craseonycteris > Craseonycteris thonglongyai. The sequence goes on from PVKE010007625.1 coordinate 23,166, forward strand.
CGCATTGGCTGCTTCCCTTAGGGATGCCGAGAGAGGCACCCTCAGGTCAACCCAGGGGGCTGCTCAGCTGCTCTCTGGCATCTCAAAGCTTTAAGTTCACTCCAAACATTCTCTTATTCATTTTCTCATCAGCTTCCTATGCTTTAAAGTTAAACATAGGTGTCACTACCAACAGTTATTTTACTGCACACACATTTCTCACCTCCATTTCCTAAAAAAAATTACTTCACAGAAGTAAAGGACTTTTTGTTCTTATCAATAAGGAGATGCTTTTTAAACTTCTAAAATGTTTCCATTTCACTTATCTATTTGCCTATCTGTCTATCTATCTATCTATCTATCTATCTATCTATCTATCATCATCTATTATCTATCATCCATCTATCTGTAACTATGTCAGCTATTTATCTATCTATCTATCTATCTATCTATCTATCTATCTATCTATATCTATCATCTATCTACCATCTTTCTATTTGTCATCCACCTATCATCTATCTATCTATCTTGATGAATAAAATAATACCTTGAGAGAAGGTTCTGTGTTACAGAGCAGTCCCTACCTCAGGCAGCCATAGGGTTGCAGGATCCTATTTCATACAGCCAGGCTGTAGCAGGTAATTCTGAATCTAGGCAGAAAATCATCTTTCTAGTGGATCCCCATTCTTAACCCCACTTGACCGAATGGACAAGAAGATATTTGAGGCAAATGGTAATTTTCCTGTGCTTATACCAAACATGAAATATTTTTAATCCATCAAATCCAAACTGTTTTGTTTCCTGGTTTCCAATCCCCAATCTAACAAACAGGATGACCACCCTGGTGCAGGCCGCGCTCCTGGGGTTAAGATATTCCGCTGAGCATCCCTTCACTCTGCTTAGCTGATATTCAAGGCCACTGTTCTTGTGCTTTGAATACCAAACAAAGGGAGACAGAGCTGGCTTAGCTGTGGCACAAGGGAGGGGAAAGGATGGGTAAGGAGAAGTGTTTATCCCTGCAATGTGTATTTAGAAAATAACTATTTCAAAACTTGCCCAGAAAACGTGCTCTTCCCTTGGTTATGAAGCAGCAAAAGCAGCAAAATTTATTACAAAAGAAAAAAGAAACCACTCCGACTTCTAGAGAAACTAAGAAGACAACCTGTCTGGGCCCAAGACTGTGAGCAGACCCGCATAACTGCACTCCCTGCAGCCCCGATGCTGGGTAGTGAGCTGTGCCTCCATTGAGGAGCTTTGAGTGGGACCACTGTGCATGGCCTTCACAACCCCCTCACTGCCCTCTGAAAACTACTCTCGGGACCTAGATGCCATCTACACATACCACTCCTCTACTCTGTTGAAATATGGCTATAAGCTGCATGTGAGGAAAGAGTTCTTGGGGTACAGGGAAGATGACAGGGGTTTTCCAGAGGACAGAGGAGAATAAGTGAAAGAGAAGCAAGAATGGAAATCCTAGGTAGGTTCGCATCACTGTACATTTGCCAGGTGTGTGGGTTCCCTATACCCCTGAAGGTGTGAGCAAATGCAGGGCTTCTGCCAAGTCTTAATGCTCTGGCAGGTGAAGCCTAGTTAGAAATGGATTTTTTTTTTCTGTAAAAATCAATCCACCTTAGTTATTCAAGACTATAGAGAAGTAATGATACTTCCTATGTGCCGTGCACTGAGTACTTCCAATATTCCAAGTTCATTTTCATCCTCTCAACAATGGAGGAGGTAGAAATACTACCATCCCCACTCTGCAGCTGAGGCAGCTGAGGCACAGGGAGGTCGGGTTAATGGCAGGTAGGCTGACCCAGGTCTGTCCTCAGGATTCCCTGGACTCAGGCCTCCCTGGGACATTCTGCATTTTGGTCGTTTGGACTATCTGAGAACATTCATATCTCAGACTTGAGTACTCAAGTCTGAGGGCACTTACCAAGGAGCAGAATGTGCACACAGCAGACGTGAAACACACGGAGGTTGTCTGAAAGGCCTCTTGCTTTTCCAGAGTGTCAGGCTAAGTGTAACAAAGACAACATTCAGGCCTTCAAATGACAAGTCACCTTTCTACAGCCCAGGATAGAGAGGGCATGTGTGGCTTCTCTAGCAATTGCTTTCAAGCAGCCTCAAACACCTTTAGCTATCATGATGTAAGTTGGTATAAAATTTTTGATACATTAACAATTAAAATTGAAGCAAACACAGGCTTTTTACTTAGGAATCCTACTTATATGTATATTTGTTCTATAAAAAACATGCAATTTTGCAAAGATTTGTTTAAGAATCATCATTGTGGCTTTATCTGAAATAGCAAAGTTCTAAAGACCAGGAATGTTCTTCCATAGAGTGCTATTGAAATAAACTATATTTTGTACACTAGACGTTTGCTAAAAACAATAAGATGCAGCTGTATAATCTAAAATAAAAAATTTGCTCAACTATTTTATTAAATGGATAAAAAATTATGTGGAGGAAAATATTCCCTTTTTATAAAATAATTGTTTTATGAAATACTCACATAGGCAAACCCATCGAGAACATTCTGAAAGCATATATTCCAGTCATTTTGGAGCAGTTACCTCTGGGGTTGAGATTAGATAGCATACCCTCTGTTTTTATTATGACAACCTGTTTTCTCCAAATCTTTATTTCTTAATGGAGATGTACATTTTAATAAAAAAAGGAGAAATTCACAAGTTATTTTTCTCAGAAAATACTCAGTGAACATCATTATCATCTAGCAATCATCTTTTACAGCACCTGTACTAAGCTAGTTCATTAGATTTTTTTATTGCTCAAGAAGTAATTATATCTGTGATTATTTCTTCTCACACCTGTTTCTAAGCCCCTTTCCCTCCTATCCTAATATCTATAATTACTTTAATACAGTCAACCCTTAGATTCCATATTTGTGAATTGGCCAACTAGCTAAAATTTATTTGTAATCTCAAATCAATACTCACGGTGCTTTCACTGGCCTTTGCAGACCTGTGTGGTGTGGCAAAAATTTTGAGTTGCCTGAAGCGTGCATTCCCAGCTAAGGCTAAACAAGGTGACCCCTCACCTTCTTGTTTCTGTTCTCATACATCCCATGACTAACAATAAAAAATATATATATATATTTACATACATACATATAATAGTTGATATTCAATGTTATTTATATTAGTTTTAGTTTCAGGTGTACAACACAGTGGATAGCCATTTATATATTTTATGAAATGCTCTCCCCGATAAGTCTAGTGTCCATCTAACACCATACATAGTTTTTACAACATTATTGACTAGTTTTCCCTTACTGTATTTCACATCCCCATGGTTATTTTGTGACTACCAATTTGTAATTCCTAATCTCTACTTTTCTCACCCACCCCCAATCTTCCTCCCATCTAGCATCTATCAATTTGTTCTCTAGATCTATGAGTCTATTTCTGTTTTGACAGTTTATTTATTTTGTTCTTTAGATTCCACATATAAGCAAGATCATGTGGTATTTGTCTTTCTCAATCTGAGTTTTTTGACTTAGTATAATATCTTCTAGGTCCATTGATGTTACAAATGGTAAGATTTCATTCTATTTTATGACAGAGTAATACTTTATTATATATATATATATATATATATATATATATATATATATATATATATATACATATATATACCATAATTTCTTTACCCAATTGTCTATTGATGAGCATTCTGGTTGTCTCCATATCTTCACTATAGTAGACAGTGCAGCAATAAACATAGGGTTGCATATCTTTTTTTTGAATTAGTGTTTTGAATTTCTTTCTTTCTTTTTTTTTAGGATTTATTTTATTGTTTTTTTGACAGAGAGAGACAGAGAGAGAAGTGAGAGGGCCCAGAGCAGTCTCCACAGGTGTACATCATTAGTTGTGACACAATTTCATTCCACACAGGTGTGGTGGGGCCACCCAGAGTGGGAACTGGGAGGAGGGTTTCCACATGGGAGGCACACCCCCATGAGCCAGAGACCTCTCACATGGGAAGCCTGCCCCAGGCAGGAGGTGAACTAGGGGCCTCCCACATGGGAAGCTCACTCCAGCATATGTGTCCACACGCGTTGGGGTCAGGATCCGATCCTCAGACCCCAGGGGTACAAGGGGAGCACTCAACCCACTGAGCCATCCTGGCATCCCCTTGAATTTCTTTTTAATAATTTTTTTTAAGATTTATTTTATTGTTGAGAGAGAGAGAAGTGGGGGAGAGCCCAGAGCAGTCTTCATAGTTGTACACCATTAGTTGAGACATGGTTTCATTCCACACAGATGGATGTGGGGCCGTGGTGGGTAGGAACTGAGCTGAGGGCTTCCATATGGAAGAAGAGAACCTTCACCACCAAGCCATCCCAGCAGTTACCTATTGCGCTGTACTTCAACATATGGGGCCTACACGAACTGGAGCCCAGGCCAGACACTGAATCCCAGACCTCATGATTGTGAGGCAAGTGCTCAACTGCTGAGCTATCTCAGCATCCCTAGATTTCTTTGTATAAATACTCAGGAGTGGAATTTCTGTTTCATAGTTCTATTTTTAATTTTTTGAGGAACCATCATGCTGTTTTCCATAGTGGCTGCACCAACTTGCAATCCCACAAACAGTGCACAAAGGTTCATTTTCTCCACACCCTTGTCAACACTTGTTTTTTGATTTATCGATGATCGCCATTTTGACAAGAGTGAGGTAGTATCTCCTTGTGGTTTTTATTTGCATTTCTCTGATGATTAGTCATGTTGAGCATCTTTTTATGTGCCTGTCGTCCTCTTTGGAGTAATGTCTATTCAAGTCCTTCTGCTCATTTTTTAATTGGAATGTTTGTTTCTTTGGTGTTGAGTTGTATGAGTTTTTGGTTTTTTTTTTTAATAAATTTTAGATATTTGCCCCTTACCAGATCTATCATTGTCAAATACCTTCACCCATTCAGTTGAATCTTTTGTTTTCTTGATGGCTTTCTTTGTGTATAACAACCTTAGTTCTATGTAATCCTTTTTGTCTATTTGTTCTTTTGTTTCTCTTGTCCAAAGAAATATATCAGTAAGAATATTACTAAGGATAATGTCTGAGAGTTTATTTCCATATTTTCCTCTAGGTGTTTTAAGTTTTCATGGTTCATATTTAAATCTTTAATCCATTTTGAGTTTATTTTTGTATCAATATATGGCTTAAGGAGGTGGTCCAGTTTTATTTTTTGCATGTGATTGTCTAGTTTTCCCAGTACCGTTTATTGAATAGATTGTATTTACCATATAATATGTTCTGGACTTTATTTGTCAGAGATTAAATGATCATATAAACATAGGTTTATTTCTGGGCTCTCTATTCTGTTCCATTGACCCATTTGTCTGTTTTTATGCCAATACCATGTTTTCATTACCGCAAGCTTGTTGTGTAGTTTGATATCAGGTAGTGTGAAACCTCCAACTTTATTCTTCTTACTCAAGATTGATCTGGGCATTTGAGGTCTTTTATGGTTCCATATAAATTTTAGAATTTATTTGTTTTAGTTCTGTCAAAAATGCCATTGCTATTTTGATGGAGATTGCATTGAATCTATAAATTGCTTTGGGTGATATGGATATTCTATCTATATTAATTATTCCTACCCATGATCATGGAATATTCTTCCATTTTCTTATTTCTTGAAGTAGGCCTTCATTGCTATTAATTTTCCTTTTAGGACTGTTTTCACTATGTCCCATAGATTTTTGGGTCATTTTGTTTTCATTTTTTGTTTATCTCACAGTACATTTTGGTTTCTTCCTTGATCTTATTGTTGACCCATTCATTGTTCAGTAGCATGTCATTTTGCCATCATGTATTTGTGTGTTTTTCAGTTCATTTCTTATAATTGATTTCTAGTTTTATACCATTGTGGTCAGAAAATACACTTGGTATGATTTCAATCTATCTTAAATTTATTGAGACTTATTTTTCAGTGAATATGTGGTCTGTCTTTAAAAATGTTTAATGTGCACTTAAGAAGAATGTACAAGGTCTGACTATGAAGTTTGCAAACTCATCCTAGAAAAAAGTGCTACATACCTCACTGCTGAATAGCACTATGGTGACCTTTGAAGGACTCCCCTTGGGAAGCTTTGCACCAATGCCAGTGCCTAGTTCACCCTTCAAAGCAATTTTGAAACTCTTTTTCTGCAATGGAACTTTTTGGTCATGGAGAATTTGCTGATTTCCATTGTGCACCTTGATACTTTGGTTCAGAGTCATGTTGCTACATCCATGTTTCATCACCAGGGATAACATGGCCCAAAGCATCATTTTACCTCTCCAAAAGGCCTTGGCAAACTTTGGCTCTCCTTTGCTTTTGTTCATCGGTGAGTTCCTTCAGGACCATTTTTACACACACACACTTTTCTCAGCCAAGATTTTCAGTTCAGATTTTCCTAACTGATTCTCTATACATGTTTATTTACTTGGTCTGCTATTATTCTTATAGTCAGCTGATGATTTTGAAGCACAATTTGATGAATACTTGCAATGTTTTAGTCAGTTCTGCTCATTAATGGCATCCTGAATTCCCTTTATCAGTGACACTTTCTCTCCCCTCAGAAAAATGTTTGATCCATTTGTATACTGCCATTTTTTTTCATGACATTATCCACATAAACTTGGACTAACATGTCTCTGATTTCAATTTCACTCTTCCCAAGTTTCACAAGAAATTTAATGTTTGTTCCTTGCTCTAACTCAAGTTCTGACATCCTAGTGGCTGCACACAAAAATCACGTAACAACAAAAATGAATGCCACTCATCAAGACACCACCACAGATCAACATGCACAAGGCTGTGAGATACTGATATACCAAGGTTATGAAAACTTACTGAGTTGTCTATACAGTGCTACCAATGTAAGTGCATCATGGCAAGTATGCGAACTTAATTGTCAGAACTTGTATATTCCACTAGGACAAATAAAAGAACAGTTTCTTTATTCCCTCATTCTGGTATCTCTCTGTGTTAGCTTCTATGTGTTAGGTAGATCTTTTAGGTCTCTCAGTCTTTGCTGGATAAGGGATGCTGTGCAGGCCTGACCCCTCATAGCGGACTTCATCCCCAAGGCTGCCTAGTGAGACTACACTTTGGGTATGCCGCTTGCGGAGCTAACTAGGTGATGCTCTTCTGATTTTTCTAAAATTTCATCAGCTTGACTAACATTGAAACAGAAACAAACAAACAAACACACATACATGCAAAAACATATACCCTGATCTATAAGTAAGGGGTCTGGACTATAATTGGCCCCAAACAGTACCTCTAATGTCTTTTCCTTTCTTTCTGACACTATTTTCTTCAAAACTTGATTCCGCAATCAAAAATTTTTCTTTCATATTTCCCTCTAGTAGCTTTCTGTTTTTTCTGGCTCTAAAAGTTTTTTAACATTTATTTTTTCATATCTTGGGGTAAGTTTTATAAAGGTTAGCATTTTATCTTGGCACTTTTTAACAATTTGAAATAGTATCTAAGCTTATATTTCACTAAATTTCAATCTAAACTATTTTTCCACTGATTAAATTTTCAATAACAGCATATAAACTATCATACATTTATGTGATTCTTGCTTTATGGATTATTAGTGATAAGAAGATGTTAGTTATTACATAATGATTCCCTTATAATGATGCTAGTTGTCAATTTAAACTGGAGGGAGATCCAGCAATTTTATCCTCATACCTTAAAAAACAACAGATGATATAAATGTCAGTAAGAATATTATATGTTGGCACTATGCCACTAATGATAGTTTTAATTTTTTTTACATTTATAGATCTTCCCCTATGAGTCATTAATTACTCACAGAATCCTTATTTAGAAAAACAGATAATTTTAGATGTTAGATAAATGTGATCTTTTGATTATGTATTAATTCCTTTAAAAAATAGAGTTATTTTACTTTCCTTATCAGAACTATTGTGATATTCTAACCTCATTAGACCAATACTTCTTATTGCCATCTGCTGGAAAATATTTAGAGCAAATATGCCATTCCCCTGTCCTGAAAGTCAACAATGTTATGATAATAACAATAATAATAGGGAAAAATCAAAATGAAAAGATGTCAATGATGTGAAATAGTGTCTATGGATCAGATTGTTTGGGTCACAGTTTCACAGGATGCCTAGTACATGCACTAATAATGACACTCATCAAATTATGACAGTGCTTTTTCACTTACAAAATGTGGCAACATTCGCTAGACTGTGTGGCACAGAAAAAACACTCAAAAAAGGTTAGTTTATTTTACTTAATTTGAGGGGGAAATCCCACTTTCTACATATGCAAAATTACGAACATTTAAAAAGAGATTTTTCTATACAGAACAATATTTGTTTGATATATCCTAAAATGTGGGTTGAACACAAGCCATTAATGAGCAAGATTTAATTTTCATTAATTTTTTATTCATTTAAAAACACAAGCGTTTGCAACCTAAGTGTTCATTGATGTATAAATGAATAAACAAAATATGCTGTATACCTACAATGGAATATATTTCAGCCTTAAAAAGGAAGGAAGTTCTGACACATGCTATAAAGTGGATGAACCTTGAGAAGATTATGTTGAGAGAAATAAGCCAGATACAAAAGTACAAATAGTATATGATTCCATTTGTATGAGGTACTTAGTGTGTTTAAACTCATTGAGAAAGAAAGTCCTATCGGGTGATGGAGGACAGAGAAAAGCAGAGTTGTCATTTAACCAGTACAGAGACTCAGTTTCGCAAGATGAAAAAGTTCTGGAGATAGATTGCACAACAATGTGAATGTACTTAACACTACTGAACTGTACACTTAAAAATAGTGAGGATAATAAATGTTATATTATGTGTATTTTACTACAATTATAAAAAGTTGAAGTGATAAGAAAATTATAAATCTGCCCAGGATGTTACTAAGAATGTGGGTAGGATAATGAAACAGAGCAAAGTTAGAAGCAGAAATTAAAGGTAAAATACATTTAATGCTTCTAAAAAATAGAGCACAACCATTTACTAAGAACCCAGTATATGCTAGGCCCTGAGGATACGGCTCACTGTCAGGCGGGCCAGACAGACTTGCCAATGAAGTATTCAGTATAGAAGAACAATGGCAGCCATTCCAATACAGTACTGAGGGAGAACTTTGAAAACGAGGAGGTGACTCATAGGCTGCACTTGGATACCAGTCAATAAGTCCTTCTCCATTCAGCCTCAGCCTAACCTGAGTGACTCCCTCTTCGCCAATGCCACCATCTTCAGTGTGGAATTTCCAGGAGGTCCAAGCTGGAAGGGCTAAGAGAGTGACAAAGCCTGCAGTGCATGCAGCCTTCATCCTATGGATGAGAGGAGTCTGGGAGGCTATCCACCCCCACTCGCACCCCCAATAACAGGCGCAACGCACACAGCTCCTCACTCCGTGTCCAGTGTACTTCTTGCTACTTTACTTTCTACTCCTTACCAGTTTCTCACACTTCACAGATCAAACATCCTCAGCTTTCTCTCTGCCAGAAAAAGTTTATTTTTCACAAAAATTTTGTAATAGTCATGGAGTTCATTGAATGAGGGATAGATGATGTAAATTGAGTAGCTGTCTCTGTTTTTCATAGGCTAAGCATAAAATTTTCAGGATGACAAATCCAACAAGAAAGTGACTACTTTTTCCTAGCATTCTCCAAATGACAGAAATGAATCTGAATGAAAGCAAGCCCTGTGTTGTTACTGCCTGTCCCATAACCCTGGATTTTCACACTGGCCTCGCCTTCTGGACACCCCCTAGCACTTTGCCTGAGGTCCTTCCCTGGCCCTGGAGCCCCCTCAGCCAGCATGGCAGAGCAGGCCAGGGTCCCTGGGGGTTGGCACCCACTTGGAGAAGCCCTTAGCCAGTGAGTGACAGGAGTTGGCAGATAAATAGCCCAACTCCCTCACTTGTCAGGTGGGTAACCAGGAGCATGTGTGTTCCACACTGTCCTCCAAGGTGCCCAGTGGAGGCAGGTTCCAGCGGCCGCTGTGGCAGTTTGCATGCAGCTCCCTGCACTGTCCTCCTGCTCAGCTCCCAGGGCTTCCTGGGTGACCCCCAAGCGAACAATTTGCCTGCAATTCTCATCTCAGGACATTCTCTCCTCAATCAGAGTCAGACTTCCTCAGCAATCATTATCATAGTAGCTGTAGATTTCTCTTGTTTAAAGCCAAAGCAGTCAAAAATGGTGGTGGCATTCAGATACAATGAACGCGGGACAGCTCAACTCACAAAGTTTTCAGCTGTTTTCATTCAAATATCCAACCAAAGACCCAAGGTCTCGTTATCTGAACTGGTTTACTCAACCCACGTACAGACACTGAAATCCCTGCCAACCCAGTTTGCATGACAATTTCAGGTCTGTGTACACTCCATAACTTAGCTCCCCTGTAAAATTTCCACAGGGAAATCAACGCCTGCCAGTATATTTATTTGATTGTTTTTTGAAGTAAGGTGTGCTGTCTGTGTTTATTAACTTGGTCTGGCTTGCATATATATTGCAGATAAAGACAAATCAGGATATTACTCAGAATGCTTTCTCTTTAGATACTTTCCTGTTTCTTAATATTTCCATGGGTAGGAGGGAAGCAGTGAGGACAGACAAAGGAGGAGGAATATGTCATTAATTGTTTCAAAAAGCCGATACTATTACCTCCAAAAGGAAGCTATTATATATGAAGAACAACATGCTTTTTCTTCAAAGAGAATGGAGCATTCCTGCTCACTTTTCTCTAATAGTAGGAATGAAATGGAATAGTAGAGAAAGTATACAGGGTTGAACTGTACACTCCAAATAGGACAGATCCCCATGATGTCAGATTATTAAGCAGCCTCCAGGATGGGGCCGCTCATGCCACCAGGCCAATGCCTGCAGCTCCCCTATTCCACACAGGAAATCCTCCAGGTTTAGATTCAACATGTACATACCGAAGATGCCCCGCTGAGCTAGACACTGTGCTAACAAATAAAAAGATTGAATTTTTATTAAAGAAATACACAATCTAGTAGGGAAAATAAATCAAATGTATATACAAACAAATGTGCTAAAATAAAATGGGATGAATTTTTTAAATAAAAAAATAAAGATAAAGAAATTTGTCTGCTACATCAAGATAGCAGAGTTGAGAAGTTTAATCTACCTGGAGAAATGAGGGCAGTTTTTCTAGAAGTCTCTCCTGGGGTAGGTTTTGGAGGATGAAAGCAGCTGGAGAAGAGGTGAAGGTGGGAAGGGCATTTCAGAATGAGGAGCAGTAGGCACCAAAGAACAGTCATGCAGGAGGTGTATCAAGATGGCTGACAACCAATAAGCTCCAGCAGCCAAGTTCTGTTCCCAAATCTAAAAATGACAAGATGGACAGTGTTTTAGAAAATCAGTAACAGTGTTGGAAAACAAGAGGTAAATCTCAGTGGGCCTGAAATTCCGAGATATTCTAGTAAGATGGAAGATCAAAAAAATTAGATAAAAGAGGGGACTACCACCTAAAGCAAAGGCAGAAAGGGTCTGTGGTAAAACTGAGACCAAGCTCATTTCTAGGTTTCCAAGCTCTGAGGCAGCTGACAGGGGGTTCGGAAGTGCTAGGACCACCCAAGGTAGTTTGGGAAACTGAGAGCAGCCCCACCCCTAGTGGCCTCACTAGTGTTTCACAGCAGCTAGCACACAGAGGCAGCAGTGCGGGGTGAGCCCCAGCTCAAGACATGGCTGAGGGCTGGGCAGCTGCTGGTGTGTGGGAAGAGCCCAGCACCCAGCCTGAGGGAGGCCCCGAGCCCACCCCTCTCCAACAGTGGAAGAGGAGGAGGCGGGGGGGTGGTGAGGGGGGGGGGGGAAGGGCTCATTTGAACATGGGTTAGTGGGATATTTCAAGTGTGAGAACAACATACAACCAAGATCCATCTAACATTTAAATTAAACAATAGTGTAAATGTGAAGACCTCATAAAATAAAAAAATAAAATAAATTTTTTAAATTAGGATTAGGGTTAGGGTTACAGTTAGGGTTAGGGTTAGGAATAAAATAAAATAAAAAGAAAGAAAACTTTCGGGGAAATGTATTGACCTCACAACACCTGGGTATTGTCTTAAAAAAAAAAAGATAGTGTCAGTATTGTCTAAGTAGGTAAAGTTGGGAAAAGAGACTTATGGGAATTTGAATATTGGTCTACACAAACATTGGTCAGAGTTTGTAGACTAGAGGAGTTGCAAAGAATAAATTATTTTATCTTTGGCAGGAAACAAACAAATATATGTGCAAATGAACGTATTAAAATAGGATGGAATGGTCCCAGTGATGTCAGGAGTAAAAATCCAATACTGTGTGTTTGTGTTGTGGGACATGACATGGCACCGTTGTCTACTGTGAGAATCATAGTGGTTTGAGTCTTATTTCTCACAAGAGACATAGCAAATTCAGCAGAGAGAATCTATCATTAAAAACTGGTTCATTTCCAAGAAGTGAAATGAAAATCCTCACAGGACAAATGAGGAGATTGCTTCCATGACACGAGTGTGGGCTGCTACAGAAGAGAGCCAAACAGAAACCTTTAAAATAGGAAGCCAGTTATTTGACACAGTGGATGGTGGCCTGGTACAAGGAATTAGTGCAAACACACACACGTGCACACACTGATGAATCATAAGCAAGAATGAGATCTTGAGAGAGAAAAAAAGGAACAAATGGAAGGAATAAAAGAAAGTTTAAATGTGGAAAATAGATCAAAAGAAGCAAATACCTTAAGGCAAAGGTGCAAAGTAAAGAAAAGATGTTGTGGAAGGCGTAGGCAGGTAGAGAAATAGTGCAAGAAGTTTTTCCTAAACACCCCCACCCCCCAGAAAAAAAAAGACACAGTGTTTCAGTTTCATAAGCATGAAACATAGGGAAAAGAAATGGAGAAACAATTATACTTGGAGTGAATTTAGAGGACCCTAAGAGTTATTTGTAAAATCTTCTAGAAAGAAATATGGACTGCCTACAGAGAGAATGAGAAACTGAAGACAGTGTAGTAATTGCATCCAATTCTAGGATTCTGTTTCTACCAGGCACTGTAATTCAAGGGCTGGACAGGGAAACAATTTATCTGAAAGAAAGAAGGGGCAAAAAATAAGGAGAAAAATCACTGTACTGTTTTAAAATGACAATCCAGAATTAAAATCTATAGTAGTTCTGTCCCATTGACATATAATGTGGGCCACATCTGGAGTTTTAAGTTTTCTAGTAGCCACATGAAAAAAAAAGAAAAATAAATTTAAACAATACATTTTATTTAAATCAATATATCTAAAATATTACCATTTGAACATGTAATCAATATTGAAAGATATTGATATGATGTTTTCTATGTTTTATCTAAGTCTTTGAAACATGGCATGTATTTCTCACTCATAGTACCCCTCCGTTCAGACTAGGCCAATTTCAAGTGCTCAGTGGCTGCACATGGCCAGTGGCTTCTGTACTAGTCATCAGTTCTAGATGACCTCACCATGATAGGATATGTAGAAACAAGAGGGGAGGAAAATGAAGTCTTATTTAGGAAGGGAAATTAATTCTAGACATTAATAAAAGTAAAACTGTAGTACATTTAATCACATAAATAGTTATAAAAAATAATCACTAAAGAATAGATGTAAATGGGGGAAGCCGGGATGGCTCAGCAGGTTGAGTGCTCACTTTGCAGCCCTGGGGTCCAGGGATCGAGTCCCAGCCCCTGCCTGTGTGGACTCACATGCTGAACTGGGGTGTGCCCCCAGTTTGGTTCTTGTCAGGGCCCATGAGAAAGACCATGGCCCAGTTTCTGCCCTACACAGCCCTGGGCCCACAATCCAGGGCATGAATCTACATCAAAAACTGACAACATGAGCTGTGGAGACTGCTCTGGTCCCTCCCTCTTCTCTCTGTTGCTCTTGCTCGCTCTGTCAAAAACAAAAACAAAAACAAGAAATCTTTAAGAATAGATATAAATGTATAATTTCTTAAACACTGTAAAAACAAAACAAAACGTAAAATGTTAACAAATCCAATGAAAGCCTTCATGCACATAGCAAGCACTGTAAAAAGGAAAATAAGAGTGAGAAGTCATGAATATGTTCAAATAAATCAAATCACAACTATTGTGAAGGGATGAGATTCATTTGTTACAAGACAAGAGATACCCAGTTTGGATTTCAAAAAAGAAAAATATACTGGCTATGTCCCATTTAAGACACAAACATACTTGAAACAAACCAAAGAGAAATGTTGAAAATAAACAGAAAATGTGCAAAACAAATACTAACAAGAAAACAAGCAGATATAGCTAATGCCAAACAAGTATAATTCACACAAAAACTTTAAAAGAGCAATAATATTTCATATCAATAAAAAAATAAGTGTATCAAGAAGACATTATTTATGAAACTTCATAGGTTCAAATAACATGAAGCAAAAACTATGAAGAAGGAGAAGAAATTTATAAATCTTAAATATAGATAAGAGATTTTAACACATTTTTCACGGAATTCAACATATCAAATATACAGAACTAAGTACAAGTAAAGAAGATTTGAATAATGCAGTTAATATACTTGATCTAAAAACTATGTACTGATGTTTCTCACCCAAAAGCAGAAAATGCACATTTCTTTTTTTTTTTTTTTTAATCAAACCATAAATTATGAGAGTCTCTAAAGCTACAGAAAGTCTGGATGTGCCAGGCCTGCTAGGTCCGCACTTCCTCCAGATTTTGTCTCTTCCTTTGCACTCTGTGGGCTAGATCTTCGCAGGCCAGGGAGGGCTCCCTTACCCTCAGGTATCTGGATGGACCTGCCCAGGGGGAGACCCCACGCTGCACCCCAGTGACCAGGAGTGTCAGGTCAGACTCTTTCCCCCACGTCCTAATGGTCAGCTCCTGCCAAGCTGCCTCCTCACAGAGCTCTTAATCTCTGGACCTAAAACCTGTGCCTCTGAGCTCACCTTCAAGCCTCGGGGTGTTGCCATGGCTCTATTGAGCAACCCTAATTAATGCCATGAGCTCTTATATGCTCCCAACTCCAAAACACAAACTCTTTTATTTGGGAAGACAGGCCCTTTTAAGGAAAATTCCAGATATTTTCTTTTCACGCCACATACTTAATATATATCTCAAAAAATAAGAAAATCCTTTGATATACTTACCATGCCATGTGATCCTTAATAAAATAAGATATAAATATTTTTAAATAATAAAATAAAATATATTTTCTCAACATTTAATATCTAGACCATTTTCGAATTTCTGCTGTTATTCAAATATGCCATTTTACAGGTTATTTGTTTAAATCAGGATTTCTAGAAGTTTATTGTACATAGTTGTTATATTTCTTACATCCCTCATCTGAAATCGTCCCCCTTTTTCCTATGCTAATGTCTTGCTGAAGTTACTGGGCCTGCACAGTGTCACGTCCTATATTTACCTTACTGTGCCCTCTTGGTGTCCTTACCTGATCCTCCATTCCCCATGCAGCCCATTGACTAGGGATTGAATACAAAGAGCTCATTAAATGTGTTACTTTAAAAGGATTTTTTTATAAGAATACTTCACACATTGTGCTGTGTACTTCATCCCAAAACTTGTATAATATCCACTGTGACACCTTCATGGATCTTAATATTAGTCAGTGTGTCACGTGAGAGTTTACATTTAGAGGTATGGGAGGCCCTTGTTGTTTGTTTGTTTGTTTGTTTTAAATTTTTATTGTTTTTGATAGAGAGAAAGAGAGAGAGACAGAGAGAGAGAGAGACAGAGAGAGAACTGAACTGGGGGCACTCCCCAGTTCAGCACATGGGTCCACATGGGCCGGAGCCGGCATTCGATCCTGGGTCCCCGGTGCTGCAAAATAAGCACTTAACCCACTGAACCATCCTGGCTTCCCCCCTTGTTGTTTTTATATTTATGCATTTTAAGAAAGAAAATAGATACCTACATTAACATTTGAAATTTTGTATAATGTATCCCCTAAATAAAATTAAGATAAATGACATACAGGGAGAAAATATTTTCAAATATAGAACAAACTATCTGAAAAGAAAGAAATAAACACAGCTAATGACTAGCAACTAAAAATAAAGAAAACAACTAATGGTAAAGTAAGCAAAGGGTACCAAAAAGATAGCCATAGAAAAGGAAAACAATTATTAATAAAAATATAATGAGGAAACAAATTAAAATTCAAAGACACTATTTTTACCCTATCATATTGGTAAATTTTAACATGGTGCAAATGTAATTGAGTTTTTGCACTGTTGAAATTTGTTGTTTGATATTGGAATGGATTCTAAAATAAATGTGATTATGTTGTATCATTTTAATGCACATTTCTCATTTTATGTTTTTTGCTAATGACTTATGATGCTGTTTATTTTATATTTATTTTACACTATGAAAATGATGTTAGACAAAAAGCAAATTTGAGCGATTTTCTTATTTGAGTTCAACATGGGTTGTAAAGCAGCAGAGACAACTCGCCACAGCAACAATGCATTTTGCCCAGGAACTGCTAACGAATGTACAGAGCAGTGGTGGTTCAAGAAGTTTTGCAAATGAGATGAGAGCCTTGAAGATGAGGAGCATAGCGGCCAGCTATCCAAAGTTGACAACAAACAACAAATTGAGAGCAACCATCGAAACTGATCCTCTTACAACTGTATGAGAAGTTGTCCAACAACTCAACGTTGACAATTCTATGGTTGTTCAGCATTTGAAGAAGACTGGAAAAGTGAAAAAGCTCAATCAGTGGGTGCCTCATGAGCTGACCGAAAAAAAAAAAAATCTTCTCTTATTCTACACAACAGCAATGAACCACTTCTCAATCGGATTGTGACATGTGACAAAATGGATTTTATATGACAACCTGTGATGACCAACCAGCTCAGTGGTTGCACTGAAAAGAAGCTCCAAAGCACTTTCCAAAGCCAAACTTGCATCAAAAAAGGTCATGGTCACTATTAGGTGGTCTGCTGCCGGTCTGATCCACTACAGCTTTCTGAATCCTGGCAAAACCATTCCAGCTGAGATGTGCACTCGGCAAATCCATGAGATGCACCAAAAACTGCGTTGCCTGCAGCCTGCATTGGTCAACAGAAAGGGCCCAATTATTTTCATGACAGTGCCTGATTGCACATCGCACAACCTACACTTCAAAAGTTAAACAAATTGGGCTACAAAGTTTTGCCTCATTCACCATATTCATTTGACCTCTTGCCAACTGAATGCCACTTCTTCAAGCATCTCGACTCGTTTTTTGCAGGGAAAATGCTTCCACAACCAGCAGAATGAAAAAAAAGAAATGCTTTCCAAGAGTTCATCAAACTCAAAGCGCAGGTTTTACACTACAGGAATATACAAACTTATTTCTCACTGGCAAAGTGTGTTGATTGTAATGATTTTGATTTTGGTTAATAGAGATGTGTTTAAGCCTAGTTATAATGATTTAAAATTCATGGTCTGGAGCCACAGTTACTTTTGTACCAACCTAATAGTTTGATAATAACCTTCATTCATTTACAAGTATTTTTATATTTCAAACCACTCACTGCAAGACCTAATAGTAGGTATAGCTGAGAACAAAAGAGGGGTCTGATCTTTGAGAAAGTTGCATTATTGAGCAGGTAGTAGTCAATATATAAGTAAACAAATACAAGAACAACTTAACTTCAGATAATGACATCTCTACAAATAAATAAGCATCACCTAGTAGACCGGGGTGGGACTCAGATGAACGGTACAAGAAAAGCCTCACAGCATGAAAATTGGGTGACTAAGATGTTGCTGGCCATGTGGCTATTTGTAGATGGGGATGGTGTTGAGCTGGGGATGAGGTGAGCAGAACTTTCGAGAGTGAGAGCTGGGAAAAGATCCAAAGACCAGAACAAGTCTGCCATTTTGGAGGAAGAAGAGTCCAGTGTGTTCAGAGCACTGTGGATGGTACAATGTGTACATATTACATCATGTCAGAATTTACATAATATATCCATTTGTCAAGAGCAGTCTAAGGGACTCAATAATGAGACTTAAAACTAAGGTCAAAGAATGGTGGAGAGTACAGTTTTCAGAGAAACAAATAAGGTAGAACCCCATGCTGACTGGTTAGATGGTGGGAGGGGAGGACAGAAGCTGAATGAAGTGTCCAGGAGGACTCCCAGATCTTTGTGCTGAATAAAAATATAAAAAAGATTATTATCATCCAATGTAAAAAAAGTTAAGGGAGATGGAGAACAAATGTCTTTCTCTCAGTGAAGCCATACATTCCTTAAGGATTGGGCTCAGGTTGATGTGGTGTCTAATGTGTGACCCAGAGCTGGTCCTATAGAATAAGATGAGTCGAAATAACAAGATTAAAACAATGGTTACAACAAGAACATTGAAGCCATTGGATCACTTCCTGATAAACTTTATTAACTTGCTCCAATATTCCCACTTGCTACTTGAGAAAAAAAAAATTGATTTATTAAGGGTAAACTAGAAAG
Organism: Craseonycteris thonglongyai; assembly: GCA_004027555.1. Taxonomy (NCBI): domain Eukaryota; kingdom Metazoa; phylum Chordata; class Mammalia; order Chiroptera; family Craseonycteridae; genus Craseonycteris; species Craseonycteris thonglongyai. The sequence goes on from PVKE010007625.1 coordinate 41,650, forward strand.
GAGGAAAATGCATAGGATAAAACTGCATTATTTTTGTTTATAATAACTGATTTTAAAAGTGAGGACAAATTTGTGAAGAACTGTTTGGGGGTGTGTAAGATAGTGAAGATGGGGTTAGGCAACCCGCTGAATCAGAAGGTAAAAGCTTTCTTTACAGAGAGCCCATATTCAGCACTGGCATGAGACACAAATACCAACATTTACAAAGAAAATGCACTGAAGATATTCCAGCACACAGGTATTCAACCAATACTATTGAATTGAATACAAGCCTATATTCATTTACATTATTTTTTAGCATTACTAAAAGAATATTTTTAACAGACTGATATGTTTTGTTTTGTTTTTAATTCTTATCCAAAACTTCTATCTGGGGAACCACTTAATTTCCTTTTGTTCTAATAAGTGGATGAATGAAGCTCAGATTAGCTGTCATTTCCCTCTAGAATTATTCATTGCAGATTTCTGAGAAATATTTCAAAAAGCCACACTTACACAACATTGAATACCAACTTTAGAAATTATTAATTTAATAAATCTAAATATACTTCCAATAAAGATATCTGAAGTGATTACATAATATGTCTAAATATTGACCTTTGTTCTTCAACTTTTGGGTGTTTCAATAGCAAGATAAGGAAATACCAACCAGGGATTAAATTCCCAGTGTTGTGACCATTACACATTGTGACACGTGATGATACAGATGGACAAGGAAATAGTGAGTACCAGTTAATCTGCCTTGTAAAGCCCCTTCTCTTTTATATCTCAACTGGAGGGATTTCAGTTTTACTATCTATCAACAAGAAATATTATTTCCTTCTTTGTATTCAAGGAACATTAATTATATAATACTCTATTTTAACTCTATTTTGTAATCTGACTACACTAAATATCAGATGTTACAACTCTTAGCAAAATACCACATAACCAAGCATTACACAATCCCAGAGAAAGAGTCAAACAGGCACTGAAACATTGCAAGTGTGGCTTTCTTTTATGACCAGAGAGAATGTTTGAAAGGTATTATATCATTCATTGAACTTACATTCCCATCTTCTATACTTCCTGGATATGAGATGACTTATACATGTTTTAGTCTAAGATCAGATATACCAACTCCACCTGAATTGCTCATTTGTTTTCTGTAGAAATTTCTAGGTTCACAAATAAGCTGCTGTTCCTTTACTTCTCTGATATTTAGAATTATAGATTATCTGTAGCATTTCCCAAACTTGATTTACTTGTTTTAATGCAGAATCTATTCTGACCAGTATATATATATTTCTGTAATGTCTTATAAATCCTGTTCATTCTGTGAAGCACACTTTTACCAACGTAAATGAGATCTGGGTAAGGAACAGCCACATCTTTATTAAACATGACTGACTCAAAGAAAATGTCATAATTATACTTATTTTGCTTTCTAAAATATAAGAACCAATCATTAATCAGTTGATATATCAATAGGTGGACAAAAATTCCTTACAAGAGTGTCACTGAAAGTTTGCTGATGTTCATGACTGAATCTCTCCTGAGACAAGGCACAGAAAGAAATAGGAAAATCATTTTCTAAAAAAAGGAAATAAGTGGAGAGAAACAGTTTTAGTATCAGCAACTCTGCCTTTCTGTTACAGTAATAAAGACATTCAGAAATAGCAAGTTAATAGGACTAAACATAGTAAAAACGAAGGATCCAGAATGATGCAATTTTTGAGCAATCTCATCCAACTCTCACTTTAAAGGTACAGGAACTAAGAGTAAGAGCAACCAGAACTAGCAACTTACATTCCTCAACCTGGAACCCAAGTGTCATGATTTCCAGCCCAGTTTCCTTCCCATGCAAAGATTCTACCTCCATGGTAGCTTGAGCAAAGCTGACCCTGGTTCACAAAGAAAGGCTTTGATATCCAGATAAAGCAATGAACCTGACTTCAAAGACAGCCTCAAGGGCAAGGAAGGGGGATGAATGGCTCTAAGGCTTCTAAGATTTGGCCAAGAGCAAATTGAAGGAGGGTGAGGTCACCTGAGCTGAAGCAGGCTTGCACCACAAGGCATCGGATACCTGAGTGGCAACTAAGGACATCCATAATGCCACCAGGCGGATAGATCATCTAATCATTTTTTCCAGATAAGTGGGCTATTTTATTTAAAAGTGCCCCATTTTCTATTCACTTTTAGTATCTGCCTGTATATTCTTTTGGTCGAAAGGATTTATTCTGCACTTGAAATTAAGTGAGGTACATTTAAGACTCCAAATTCTAGCGGCAGGTAGATTGTTCAAATAGATTTGAATTTAGGTATTCCTCACTTGATATAAAGAGAGTTGGGAAATTCACACTCCTTGTCATATGAAGCCAAAGTTGTAGTTTTAGAACTGTTTACAGTGCCAATGGTGTTGTAAAAGAGATTTTTGGATAAATCTGATAATTTTATCAAAGAAAATTCTTCTACTGTGTATGATGGGAAGTATGGTAAGATGTTTGTACCTCCCAGGCAACGTGCATAGACCATGAATAAGTTGTAAAGAGAAGTTGCAAAAGCAATAAGGATGTAACAGAGGCAGGTAGCTTGATTTGTATGAGGTCAAAGACACTACTGCTGTCTTGTACACCTTACTAATTCAGTACGTGCCCCTCCACTCCCAACTGCTGATGCGTGCATTCCTTTGCATGAAGACTCTTTCTTTTCTGATTGCTGGAGTCAGCTCTTCTCAAAGGTATTAAGGGCTGAAACTGTTGGAGAATGCATAACCCTGGGGGCAGCCCTTGACCAATCACTGTGAAAGGGCGTGGATAACCCACCCCCACCCTCCAGGACCTAGCCCTTGGTTGGGATTGACTCTGAGACAGACCTCTACACTGGCTCCTAGAGATGCCCTGCAGAATTAAGTTCATTTGCCCACAGCAGTGATTGGCTTGATGACATGCCCTTTAAAAACTGCCTTTCTGCCTTACTTCCTCCACTCTCTGAACCGTGTTTCCTGGGACCACCCCCTAAATAAGCTACTTGTACTTGAATCCTCGGTGTTGGTCTGCTTCTTGGGGAACACAAGTCAGACAATGTGACTTGACCCAAATCTCTCTTTTGATTCACCCTGAGTAAGGTTAGTAACAGGGCTGGGCACCAGGAAGGCCTGACTTCTCGCTGAGTGCTCTCTCGCTCGTGAGTTTTCTGAGTTCTGGTTGGGTGAACGTGACCCACTTCTACATCCCTTCCAATTTGGCATATCCGCTGCCAAGATCAGAGAGCATTGGGGTAAACATGACATTTTCCTTGTACTCAGCAGACAGGAAGTTCATTAAATTTGGTATAAATCTTTGCCTTTAAGTGCCAGTTGGTGATTTATTTTCTCCTTCTGTTTAGATTTTTTAGAGCATAGGTGCCAACCTCTGGAATCCAATCCAAAACCCCAAGCGTAGTCCTGTTGATAAATCAACAAAAGCCCTGTTTGCACAACACAAGCCAAATGCAAATCCCTTATCCTTGAGAGTGAGTCTAATGATCATTTTTCAATGTTATGAAAGGTGCCATGTCAAAGCATCTTACTAATTCTCACCTTGGCTTCTAAAAAACATCTTCTGGCTGCCTTCCTTCAAAGAAAATCCACAGATAAATAAAACCTCTAAAGGAACACCATGGCGGCAAATATATCTGAGGGGAAAGAAAATTGCTTCAGGCTGCAATTGGCAGGTAAATTCACCATTTATCACTACATTGCATTTGGTTAGTGCAGTTCTTTAATGTGTGCTTCTTTATCTACCAAGGGGTTTTAACGTGATTCTTACATGGGCTCTCAGAGAAACCTACAGTGTAGCATTGCTAAGACATTGTTTACTTCTACTTATTATTAGCTGGGACTTGGACATGTGACTGAATCCATCTGATCCCCTATTTCCTCATCTTAAGACTACTAAAAAGATTAAATGCATTCACCTGTTTGTTTATTCATCCAAGAAATATTTATTGAGCAACTACTCCATGCCAGAATTGGACTAAGCTTGGGAATATATAAGTGAACCAAAACCTTTTGGCCAATGGAAGGAAGGTAAGTGACAATGAAGTAGTGAAGGCAAAGAGACAAAGAAAAGAATGAGATTGAAAACGTTAAAAAATAAAATAAAATAAAAAAAACCTTGGCGTGAGCCAAACCATTCCAGGTCTCAAAGCCTGGGATAAGGGGTTTGGTCTTTATACACAGAGTTTTTAGAAAACATTAAGTATTATGAAGCAAGGGAATGAGTGTCATGAGAATAAATTAGAGGGCAAGAGGAGAATGGCTGAGATAAGAGGTAATAACATAAGGCACTTGGATCAGTATGGCACTGGATAGCATTCAACAAATATCAGTTCTTGCCACTCTGTTTTACCCTCTTTCCATCAGAATCAAGAGTTATCATCCTGCCCTTAACCACCTCTTCTAAAGTGATATTACCTGGTAACTGTTAAGCTGTCACCTAACTCCATAATCCAATTATCCACATGGGGGCAAAGATCATTTATTCTTTAGCAAGAGGAAATTGGGAATTAAATTTTATGAGCTAATGTAGAAAAGGCTTCTGTTTGACAAGAATCATCATAAAAGTGTTATTCATTTCATATCAATGAGTATAGTAAAGCACAGAAGAGGTTATGGGATTTAGAAGCCATGTTACATGATCAAAGGTAACGCAAAGGGTTGGGCGAGGCTGAAGGAAACACACCTTCATAACTATAAGGCACATGTCCTTGAAAAGTGCCTGACAAGTTGGTTAAATCCAATTTTTGCTAAACAGAATATTTGAAAGAACAAAGGCAGTTATTAGGTATAGATATTATTCATGAGATTGTGCAATTACGTAAAACACAAGAGTTTTTAATTTTAATACTTAGTTTGGAAATGTTGGCATATATAGGATGATAAAGATAAAGGCATTTAAACAATTGAATGTGACTGAACAAAGATATTTCTGTTGAGCACATATCATTAAAATGCATAAAAGATGGACAAACACAGAAGTATGTCACCATGCAGAGTTTCAAGGGTACCAGAAGACTAAGTAATAATGATGCTTTCAAAAACAAAAATTGTAAGGGCTCCCAGAGGCTTTATTTTGCTATATTTAGATCAAGAAAAAACAAGAAAGTGATGAACCCATTACTGGGTATAGATTTAATAATCTATCAAAAAGAATGATCTTACAGTTGAAAATATGGAAGAAAAAATCAAAATTCAGAATTGATGGAGTGCAAAGAAATGATGCAGACTTTGAAATGGGAACTGAAAGATCTGGCAGATGAAATAACAGAGCTCTCCTTGCTAACAACAACAACAAATGCTATCGTGAGAATTGACAGAAGGCTAGAGACAAGTAATGTTGCCATATTTTTAAAAGACTTATTAGGCTGTATTCTAGAAATAATAAACAAAGGAATTTGTTGTTGATTTCTAGAAACATTCTAGAATGAAGGTTTAAGCATGGTTTCTGAGCTCTTATTAAGAGGTGAGCCTCAGGAGCCAAACTATGTTCACTGGAAACAATCCTTTCCCTTTGGGAAATCAGGCCCACAGTGGAGCCACCGGGTTTACTGAGGAAGACACGGACAACTACCTGCTGAGTACTGTGCCAGTTACCCCTAAATAGGAAAGCTCCACTGCTGATGTCCAAGGAAGATGGACTCTTCATTGTACTCAGTCACAATCAAGCACTCCATCTGCTTTGGATTCAGGTTAAATCCTGGATTTTATGTGAGTGTGGGGGGAGAAATCTACATGTAAAGTTCTTCATGCATAGTAAGGAGTTGATAAGTCATAAACTGTGAGACAAATGCCATGTACTATCATTACTATTATTGCTATTTAGTGCTATCTTTTCTAGCAATGGACAATATTATTAGTTTCTGGATAAAGCTTAGTGACTTGTAGAAAATCAATTGTGCTTGGAATTAGCTAAGTGATAATCGTCCGCTAGTGCTCTGCTGGTACTGCCTGGAGAACAAAGTTAAAGCTCTAGGAAGAACATTAAGGAAAACACCATCCCTTGTCAAGAGTTTTCACTTGGCCAGGAAACTGGCCAGTTTTGCTTTAACACAGACGGTGGAGCCTGCTTTCTTATCCAAGGAGCTCCATTCCAACATGGCCCCGGGAAACTGCACAGTGGAGCCCTTACATCATCGGCACTATATGTACACTTGGTCAGGCTGTGTAAACTTTGACATGTGGGTGTCAATCTTTCTCATATTTGCAGATGGCTTTATCAGAGCATGATTAGTTTCCAGAACAAATTTGAGCAAAAGAAAACATTACCTACAGTATGTAAGCCAACAGACCAGCTAGTTTCAGATTTGTCTATTTACATGGGCACTGGATGTTTTGCTAAGGCTCTCTAAAACTGATGGTAATTGAACAGTGCCAGTGTGTTAGTGGAAGCTGATGAGTTGTAAAGGTTTTATAAACAACCAGGGTGGATTTGGCCACAGCCTTTCTAGTAATGTTTGTTAATCTCCCTGAGCAAGTGTGCACCTAACACAATGTAAATACTCCAGAATTTGGAGGTGTCAATAGTGTAACTTTTACTGTTTGTAAAATCATTCTTTGATATCATCAGTAAGTTTACTGAATGTCCCATGGCCAAATATAATAAAACCTTAAGTAAGCGCTTGCAGAGAAATAAGGGAAAACATGTGTTTTATTTTTCCCCCCACTGCATGTTTGTTAAAGGATCACCATAGACTGATAAATACAGTGGTGACTGTGCCTGTGTAGCTTTTTGCGTGGCTTCCAGGGAAGGCTAGTTTTATTCCACTCTGAGAAGTGTCTGTTTAAAATTATTAGATGGCTTTGTTTCTGCATTTTGCTGAGAAAGATTTACTGTTGAACTTCCAGGGAACATCTTTATGGTTCCCAAATTATCAGCATCTAAGAGAACATTTCCTTAAGATTTATGTCAAATAAAATTGAGAGTGTGGGGCTAGACAATAATAGCTGTGTTCAGGTATACATCAGGTATGTATACATCTGTTTGTGGGCATGGCCGTGCTTTCAAATGACGTCAAATGGTGCCTGATGAAGCCTCCAATTATTTCTGAGCACCTTTGGGAAACACTAGAGGGCCCATCCATTTGCAAGGTTTGTTTTCTGGACAAGGAGAAAAAAAAAATCCTCTGAATGTCAGAGAAAAATCTTTGAAAGTTTTCCTCTGTGTGTGTGTGTGTGTATGTGTGCAACCTTACTGACCACTCCCCAAAACCATTCCCTCCCCATTGTTGATAGCCACGAGAACTTCACGAATCATCAGTGGCCCTGGGTGCATGGAACAAGACCACAGCCCTCAGGGTTAACAACCAGCCCCTGTGGCTTCAGTACTGATGGATGGCAGAGAAGATGAAGCTGCAATGACATTTCAAAGAGGAATTTGTGAACCACAGATATGACCATGCCTGGCACAGCATAGCAGCACATAAAATTTTAATACAAATAACCCAAACCTTAATACCTTGATCCAGGGAAGAGTCTGGCTTCATCAGACATTGAGGTAGCGGTGGGAGTGGGGGAGGGGCGAGCAGCCCAAGGCCACCTGCGTGGGCCATGCTATTGACTTGCTCCCAAAGGCATTTACCCAACCACAATTAGGAGGCTTTTATTATTATTTTTTTAATTTCTGAGGCATTTCTTTCCTCAGAATTTTCTGGGGAAATGTATGCCAGAGTGAAAAACATTTTTGAAAAGCATCCTTTCAGCAGAATTGATCATTGTATGATGTCATTGCAAAGATTAAGACTTGTTTTTCTCTCCACATATTACAAGTTGTCTCTGTTTTTGAATCTGTTAAAATAATCTCAAGACCTGCACTTCTGTACTCTGTGTGGTGCCTAAAGGCGGGACAGGCGCCTTCCATTTGTGAACTCATAATTACACTCTCATTGTTCGCTGTGGGAAGGAAGTCATTTTCTCCTCTTTGTTGCATAAAACTCTAAGTTTGTGCAGCTAGCCATACATATCAATTGGTGCTGAGACTCAGCATTATAAAAGAGTTGTAAAGTATTGATGCAATATTAAAATTCTATCTTTGCATAATGACATTAAAGGAATGGGCTAAAAAGAACCCCATAGCCAATTTTCTGTGGAAAAAGTATTTTTGAAGAATATCTTTTGTGTGTCTTATTTTACTTTTTTTTGATATGTGATGGTAAAGAGTGGCTTCAGTTTTCCAAATAGTGAAAACTCAGAGTTAACAATGTTTTTGGTTTTACAAGGTATGTGAGATGAGCACGTGAAATATGGGGGGGGAGGAGTTGGCAGGGGGAGGTGCAGTGGTGATGGTAAGGCATTACTAAGGTCTAGGATTTAGTGTTACTAAAGTCAAGAGGAAACCCAAACATGCTAGAGGTTAGGGTAATGGTATAAGGGCGAGTGAGATATGTATTATCTGCCATTACTAAATTTAAAATATTATAGGACAGAGGCAACACCCAGATGTTTTTTTC